>BSBK01011343.1:177500-183325 GCA_027943335.1 Chamaecyparis obtusa
GGAAAAGACTACCGGAAAAAATAGCACTGACAAATAGAAAAAACATAATTTGTATTTTTGACGTCAGATTAATTCTGAAATTCTTGAAAGACTATAGTTTTAGACAAGATTTTCTAAAGATACACAGTTTTCAAGAAAAAAACTAATGAAAAAAAATTTAAAAAACTATCGAAAACATTAGTCTCCTGCGTTAACGGCAGGAACTAATAATATATTTTATAATTTTGAAATTCACGAATCACCGAGTTTGATAGCTCTTCCTCCATATTATTTGTTTTCGCGTGCAATGGTATCTATAGATGAAACTATCTTCGGAAAATGTCAACTATTCACTACAAAACAAAAGAGGAATAATATGAACATAAAAACCATCAGCTTACATAGACAAAATTGCAAATTTTGGGTGTTTGATTCATTAGCTTCTATTCAAGTAGCCATCTTTCGAAGTAAAAGGCAATAAACTGACATTTAAAATAACAAATTTATAATGATTAGTTTAAATTAGACGAGACAAATTTGATTAAAGCTCTTGATAATGCAGCACGCACAAGTAATATGGTTTCACGCGATCTGTCTGAAACAGTGATCATTGATTATTATAAGCAATCATTATGTATTTAAATGGAATGGATAACTCCAATCGAACGCCCATCCCCACTCTCCCGGACCCCACGAAAACGATAACATGTCTACAGATTCCCGAAATAATGAAGACAGTGATCTGCAGGCGAATTGGGTTAACAAACAAATCTTAACTAAATTGAAATGAGATATGCCAGTGGGTTTTGCTTGATAAATAACAATTTCTTAGACCATTTTGAAAGCAAACGAACTGTTTTAAAATAAGGAATTCTTCCAGAAGGAGCAAAAGCCTGCAAGACATGGCCATTGCCAACCCTTTCTCAAACAATACCGCGGATAATCTGGACAACACTGTTACACATTACGTGATACCAAGAAATACCCCCATTAGACGTCAGATATGGATATATATGACACATTTATGCATATTTCTCGCCACACTCGTCTCGGACTGTGCTTTCCATTTTCACCAAACGCCATGCTGAGTTCTTCAAGGTTTCTCTATTTGTTCTTGCGTTGCTCCTACCCACTACAATAGGTAGGTGTCTCATTGTGTTATGTTTTAAAGCAATACAGGGGAAAAGGAGATTTTTTGTTATCATTTTATATACTTTTTACCTTTGTAGCTACAAAAAAATTTTAATTTTCGTCGAACAATTAGCTGCCTTGCTGTGTTATTAACGAGATTATATTTCAGCTGCGAACTCGAAACTGTTTCGAGAATACATTGGGGCCGAGTTCGATAATGTCAAATTTTCGGACTTACCAATCGATCCGGGCACGGAGTTTCATTTCATTCTGGCCTTCGCTATCGACTACACGCCGTCAGGAAGTGCTCCTACAGACGGGAAGTTCAATATTTTCTGGGACAACGACAATCTGAGCCCGAGTGCCGTGCAGGCCATCAAAGCCCAGCATAAGAATGCCAAAGTTGCTCTCAGCTTGGGCGGTGACAGCGTGGGAGGCGGCAACGTCCAGTTCAGGCCATCGTCTGTGTCATCGTGGGTGAACAACGCCGTTTCTTCGCTCACCGACATAATCCAGCAATACCATCTGGACGGCATCGACATCGACTACGAGCATTTCGACTATTCGGATCCCAATACATTTGCTGAGTGCATTGGGCCAGCTCATCACGCAATTAAAGCAGAACAATGTCATCTCCTTCGCTTCCATCGCTCCCTTCGACGACCCTCAAGTGCAGTCCCATTACACTGCACTCTGGAAGAAATATGGCGATTCGATTGACTATGTGAATTTCCAGTTCTATGCCTACGACTCGAGCACCACAGTGTCACAGTTCATGAACTATTTCAACGCTCAGTTGCATCGCTATGTCGGCAGTCAAATGTTGGCTAGTTTCATGACGGAGGGAAGTGGAGGGTTGTCACCTGCGAATGGATTCTTTGATGCCTGCAGAAAGCTGAAGGACTCCAACAAGCTCAGCGGCATCTTTGTCTGGTGCGCAGACAGCTCGCAGTCGAATGATTTCAAATATGAAAAAACAGTCCCAGGGTGTCCTCCTTGGCTCCTGATTAGCACTAAATTATTGTCATTTCATGATAACGCCAACCTGCATATATATATATATATATAACTCACAGTGTGAAGCTTTTTCCCATGTACTTGATCGCATATTCCTGATATTTCTATATTGAATCATAAATGAACATTGAGGTTATCTATTGGCATATCATTGTGCATCTCGTTGTTACTCAGCCGAGATCAAACTTATAAGAAAACTTCTAAGTATCAAGCATAGCCATAAATCTACAATATTCATGCCTACTAGGAATAAATATGAATTAAAACTTTATTTAATATTATAAGAATAGTCACGCATAAAAATATGATATGTATAGGAGTGTATTTTGTGTTAATCGTTCACGTTAAACTACGGATACTCAAATCATTGTCCCTTGAATAATAGACGCCAATTTCTATGTAAATAATGTAAATAATAGGCTATTAGACCTATGTTGTCAAAAATAAGAAAACGAAAATAAAAATCAAACGAAACATTTAAAGTTACGTACAAGAATCGGATATATATATAATCATTAATTTTTTTATAAAATATAATAATTTTATAAAATTGTATTTAAATAATATAATATTTTATGAATTATAAAATTGTATTTAAAATAGTCTGATAAATAATTAATAAAAAAAAGTATGACTCAAAATTAAACATAAAAATAACAAAAAAATAAAAATCTCATCTTTACATTAAAATATTGTATACTTTCCAAAAAAAATTACATTAACTAAAAATATTAATATACTAAAATTATTAATTCAAAGTTAGAAAATAAATTCAATATCTACCTTAACATTAACATATACATACTACCATTTAAAATAAAATAAATGTAAAATAATATATTAATAGTGAATTGTGATATCATATACAAAGCACTTAATCTCAGTTAACGTGACAAAATTCAGGAAGAGTGTACTAAAAAAAATATTGTAACAACATAATTAAATAATGAATAGGGTACGCTCAGTCTATGTTCTACACAATTTGTCAAATCAATGAACTGTTAAAGTTTTAATAAAGTGAAATTAAAATTTTTAATTTTTTAAAAATTGGAACCATTTTCTCCTTGTCGAAAGTGCGTTTGTGATGTTAAAATACATTTTGTAAATTGAAGCACATTACACGTGTTGAAATGTAGATTGACAATATGTTGTTGCATTTCTAGCAACAAAATCTTAAGCACAAATAAATACATACATGTCATCTTTTAAGGTGAACCTTTTGAAAAAGTCCTAGGCTTTTCATAAACATATATCTAGATTTCCAATTTGAAAGATAGCATTGAAGATCTAAATTGTAGAATTTGGAGAAATATATCACAACGTTTAAAAATATACAAAGATGGGCATGTCATAGAAGACAATGAAACCATTCAAGTGGTAGTTTTCAAGTTATTAATTAATACTGAGATCCATTCAACTAGCTAGGAAAGGATTAAGTACTAGTATATGGTTACAAGTGATTGTGAGAATGATAAAAAATATTATTAATTTTGAAGCAACATCCCCAACATATTACAAAGAAATAATTAGAAGTGAATCAATGTCTAGTATAATAAAATCATCTTCAATGATCAATTATAACTTTAAATTCTTGATTTGAGACGTCATGAATATGTATGAGTATAGTAATTGAGTGATTAGATATGTTTATAAATTGGTCATTTATCCTCACAATGCTCTAAATTTTAAGAATTTTCTTTGGTGCAGGCAATTCAATCATTCTCTCTTTGTAGTTTCCTTATGTTATCTCACTATCAATATCTAATAATTTTTTTACCATTTTATTTATATTCACTGAGGATATTCTTTAACATTGGCTCTACATTATCTAGTTGCTAAATGGTTTAGATATCTCTTGGATCATTCTTTTTCTTAAAGGACAATTAAAATTATATATCTATCTAGTTCCTTGGTTCAATTTTTTATTGCATATTTTATGATTATTTTGTCACCATTTTAACAAAATAAATAACATTAATAGATTATCCATTACTTAAACATTTTTGCAAAGCCTCAGGTTAAAAATTCAATGGGGGAAACAAGCAAAGCCCCATATTAGTCCTTCTAACCCAAGCCTCCTCAATTTAATGTTTAATGGTGGAAGTAAATTCCCATATGTTGAAACTTGTAGATTTATTAGTACCCTCAACCTCCACCCATCTCTTTTTATCTCCTTTTTTTTTCAACATTGAGAAGAAGTTGACCTAGTAAATTTCTAGAAATCTATTTTTAATAATAAATTACAATTTTTTGTTCTAAATATTATAATAGCCAAACATGTTTATCATTCTAGTTGTTAGATTCCATAAAAACCATTCATATTTGATGTTGAAAAAGCTTCCTAGAGATATTTCATTTAGGTACTTATAGAAATGTTAAGGTATAAATAGCTAGTCACTTGGGAGTACTATTGCATCTCTCATGGTTCATGTGGGCTAGACTTAAATTCCACTCAGTGATAAGGTTTATTTCCATGTACCAATTTGATTGTTTGTGCCTTTTGTGGTAAAGAGGCTTGTAAAAATTTGGGGCAAAATTTTATATGTTTTGTTGATCCTACTAGGAGACTAGCTTTGAATGGAGTTAGTTGTACACCTTCCCTGTCATTTGAATGAAATGTCCATATTATTTTGAGTAGAAATAATGTTTTTATTTAAGGATATATTTAATAGTAAAGGAAAGAAAATAATAATTTTTTTATTAAGCAAAATAGGTTTTACGGGGTGCTTGAAACCCAATACAGAGCAAAAGATAGAAACATAAGTCCAAACAAAAAATAATATGAGCTAAGGACAAAACAAGAACAATTGACTTGATCGAAATAGTAAAGGAAATAAAATTAGAAGTTATTTGTTCCATAATATCAGTGTTGTGCACAGTTGACTTGATTTCCATAAACATTGAAACAAAATAAATGTACAATAGTAAACAACTATGTGTTACCTTTTTTATTTCTCATGCTCACAGATATTTATATTTATATAAATCAGGTATGTTAGGGAAAAAAATTTGTAGATGTATTATGGAAATGTGTGGGTTCATCTCAACTCATAAATTACAAAGTCATAAATGTAGTGTTGATATTTTTTGCTACTTATTGTCTAAAAAAATTATTGCCATAAACAAGTTGTGTTATTTTCTTCATAATGACTAGTTAAAATGTAACACTTGCACCTTTACAAATAATACATTTAGAAACCTACATATGTATTGTAAGTACAAAAGGTGGTTGTGTTATTCATTTCATCATGAAAGAACTAGAAACAATCTTACATCATACTATTCACAAACCATGTAATGGGCCAAGGATAAGATACACGTGATTGCACTTATAGGATCACAAAGGATGATGATTAAGTTAGACTGGTCTTGAAGGTTGATGGGCGAAAGGAAGAAAATAATAAAGTATGTAGGAATAATTTCAAAAAAATGAACTAGAAAAGTAAAATAATATTTGAACAACCTTCGGGGAATAAATTAAACTTTTTGTAGACACTTTCTCTACTTGCTAGTCCTTAGAAATGTTGTGACAATTATTAGGGATGGGGTTGCATCCATTTTGAAATAGACCCTCAATGCTTTGTCCAAATTCATTTATTTTGTTTTCCCCAACAAGCCATGCACAAAGAACTATGAGAGCAAGAGAAAGGTCAGAAGGAGGAGTTGAGCCTATTCCCATTTGGCTTTGTCAATGCTTG
>BSBK01011344.1:0-37500 GCA_027943335.1 Chamaecyparis obtusa
CGTTAATACATTAGAGATACTGTTAGTACTTGGTTATTAGTTATCAATTACGTAACCAACCAACTATCATCTTATGTTCTATTAATTTTGTATTGTTATATTCGATCAACACTGCATTACAAATAATTATTAGTGCTCTTTCTCTCTTATATTTTGGTATCAGAGGACGTTGATTGATGGAATGATTGAGGTCTGTGAGAAAACAAGTTGGCATTTCCCTAGGAGACTGAAGCGAAGATTTTTAAATGTTTCCTATGGCGCATGAACTATTTGACAGTCTGTCGCAAGAGATATAGTGTTAGTGTTTGATAAACTGTGAGAGAAGAGGTTGAGATCTCGTATAGTAGAGTGCTTTTTCGGCTTCCTCAGAGTTTGAATACTACGTATAAAACTGCCTCCCAAACGTTGGAAGTTGTTGAGCCTTACAAAATTTAAAGCTGCAAGAGCACGACAAAGTTTGGTCACTTTTCCTCTGCTAGGGCGTAGAATAAGACATCACTGAACGAAATGAGAAAGATAGAGGTTTGACTATTATTGGAATTTTCTTGTTGCTGATTGTATGAATATTTTTTTTTTGCATTTGATTGTATAAAGCCTAGACACCACCGCATTCTGTCTGTGTGGAAAAGACTGCATTCTATCTGTGTCATATATTCGTAGTGGATGTTGAATCCTCCGGTTGATACTTGCAGTGTGGAGAGCAATCACGGACCACAAAAAAACAGTAACTGATAGTACTGGTTTCTACTTTGCCTTGGTTAATGCTCTTCAAAGAACTGGGAATCTCAAGTTTGACGAGTTGATCCGCAGAGCGCTCCTCCAGTATTTCTTGTTTGGTGTTCGTTTCCAAGCCAAGAAGATTTATGTATAGCTTGAAGCCGGTTATGATGTAGATGATGAAGATGAGATAGAATTCCCACAAAAGCATCCACGTCTCACTCCAAGAGACTACTATGCCTATCTAAATTCTTCTCTTCGTCTTTAAATAAACTTTTTTTTCTTTCATAAAGTGTATGTGGGCTTTCCATCAATAAATAAATTCAATAAAATATTTTATTTTCTGCATTCTTTTTCTCTCTCTTTTTTGGGCATTATCATGTCTGCACTAAAAATTCTTTTGTCAGAATGTAAGCTTCTCAAAGGCTCTAGTTATGCTACATGGAAGACAAAGATGCAGCCAATTCTTCATTTTGAAGACTTATGGGAGATTGTTATTGGTGCTACTAAACGTCACTAGTAGTTGTCATTTGCACCAAAAGATTGACATTTTAATGTCTGATACAATCACTAGACTTATAGAAGACACAAGAGGCTATTAAAAATGTCATGAATCTTGAAGGGGGACGTCGGCGATTAGTCCAACAATCCCCCCTTAGTGTCACCTAAGGGGATTCAAACCTGTGACCAAGCTCTAATACCACTTGTTAGGCCCAAGAAGGCAAGTACAACTGAGTGGGGTGGGGTGAATTAGTTGTAACAATTGAAGCACAAAACCTCTTAAACATAAACAAATTTGAATGTTCAATAGTAAATGTAAGATCCACAACACATAACAAAAGAACACATTTTTTTATCAAGGAAACCCGTTAGGGAAAACCCCTGTGGGAGTCTAGCCCACTAGATGATGTACTATGTTTAAAATTGTTGCCCAGTTAAGAGCATGAAGATAGAGAAAAAAAAGTGCACATACACCCAAAGGTTTATAGTCAAATCTACAGGCACATTGCCAAGAGCACATTGTTGATAATATAATCTTAGATACGGCCCTTAGTCGAGTTCACCAATCCCTACTAGGCCTAACTAAGGAATTCATGGTCTGGAGTTTGCAAGACTATACCAAAGGGTCTGAGTGGTGTTGTTGGAACATAAGAAGTGTGTGGGGACATGTCTCTAACCTATAGTGGTCTTGTGGAAGTGAAGATCTTATTTTCCTAAGGGTAAAGTGCATGAAAGGGAATCTAGGTTTTAGATATGAAAATGTAGATGGGGAACTCTTCAAGTGGTGTTGTAGATTATCTTCAAAGGAGTCCTAGAAGAGGGATCTAGACAATTACAAGCTTGGATCAAGTCTCTTTGGAAAGATTTAGTAATAGGTGTGTTGTGAAGAGCCTATTGGTGAAAGGACTCAACCTAGGTTAGAGTTTGTTCAAGGACCTTTCCATTTGCATCAACCATCCATTAAAATGATCATTCCTATAGAAAAATATATTATTAGACATTAATATACATATTTCCATAAATCAATCCACAATAAATAGAAACCACATAAACCACCCATTAATATACATCTTCCTATAACCATTATTTGGTCAATTACGACAATTTGACACAATAAGCAAAATCATTACATATTTTGAATTTTTCATGCCATGTTACATCAAATTAAGTCACATATGACTTTGATTACAATATCCATGCCACAATGAGTTTGATAAACATGTTACAATTTTTATTATATTTAATAATGAAGAAACATGATTAATTAATTGTGGAAAAATTATGTTTTGAAGTACAAAGGTATGCACACAATTAATAAATTGGATTGAATTTTAAGTTTCATATATATCAAAATGAACAATAATCATGTACATTTCCAAAAATGGCATACATACTAAATCAATAGTAGAGTTACAAAAAGATAGCATCTTATATCTCAACATATGCTTGGGCTTCTAGACAGTGTAGCAACTATCAGAAGAGTAGGCTATTCTTCTTCAATACCCCATTGAGCAACAAAATAAAGTGCTTCAAAATCCTAGGTTGTCTAGCAGCTTCGCTCCCTTCTACCTACCTTGGCCTCCCCCTTACGGTTAAAGAGGTGTCCAAAGATTTCTGGAATTCCATCTTTGAAAGAACCCGGAGGAAACTTGCTGGCTGGAAGGGGAAGTTTTTATGAAATGCTGGAAAACTTTAGCTCATGGCCTCCATGCTCCAAGGGATCCCTATTTACTTCCTATCCCTCTTTAAAATCAAAGGCTACATGGCAGACAAACTTGAAAGGATTCAGAGAACCTTTCTATGGGTAGGATCTGAAGAAAAGAAGAGGATGTCTCCTATCAATTGGGACACTGTCTGCCTCCCGAAGAGAATGGGTGGCTTGGGGCTAAGAAAAATTGGGCTGATGAATAAAGCCCTTACCCTAAAGTGGCTTGGAAGCTTATAGAAGGGAAGGAAGACTCGTGCAGACTTATGGAAGCCAAGTACCTCCAAGGACACCCCTATAGGCAGACGTTCCATGATGGTGATCTCCCCATTGGTTCCAAACTCTGGATGAACATATATAAAATATAAGACCCTTCTGTCTAAAGGAGCTTTCTGGAAAATTGGAAATGGGAGATCCATCAGATTTTGGAATGACCACTGGATTGTGAACCAACCTAACCTTGGCTACAGATTCAAACCTCTTATGGACTAGCTCAAACCTATCCCTGGGGTAATAGTCTCCAACTATATCACTAGTAGGGATTGGGGAGGATATACTTAATCAGTTTAAGGAACAGACCAGACCTACAACACTTTGACCAAGGATCTCATGGAAATTATGGCTAATGTCAAAATTTTTGGGGCTTGAGGACTCTATTATCTAGGCCCCCACCCAAGTTGGTACCTTCTCTATTAAATCTTCTTACAATCTACTTCTGAAGGAGGAGAGTAACCCGAGGGATTAGAAGAAGGTGTGGATTCCCCAACTCACATCAAAAATATTTTCTTTCTA
This sequence comes from Chamaecyparis obtusa, assembly GCA_027943335.1. Taxonomy (NCBI): domain Eukaryota; kingdom Viridiplantae; phylum Streptophyta; class Pinopsida; order Cupressales; family Cupressaceae; genus Chamaecyparis; species Chamaecyparis obtusa. Next base: position 3,716 of record BSBK01011344.1, read on the forward strand.
GTGGACTTTAATGCATGGTAAGGTCCTAACCCCAAGATAACCTAATAAAGAGGGGCATCCCCATGGCAAGAAAATGTATCCTATGTAAGAAGGAGGAAATGGTGAACCACTTGTTCATCCACTGTGATTATGCCTCCAGAATATGGCAATAGGTTATTGGCAAATTGGGTATTTCATGGGCCTTGGACAGAGAAGTGCATCAATTTAACAACTGGAGATCCCCCTCTAATCACCCCCTGCTCCAAATCCTCTGGTGTATGCTACCTCCTCACATCTACTGGGCTATTTGGAAGGAAAGGAACAACATGATCTTCAGAGAGGAGAGTAACAATTCTGAGACATGCCTCCATAATGGTACTAAGCTCCTGTGTGAGAATGCCAGGATGGCTAAATGGAAGCTCCCCCCCATGTCCTCCTGTTTCCTGGGAAGTGATAATTGCTGATAGATGGAACATCCTTGATGGGTTCTCCAAGTTTGATGATGCTAAAAAGATAGCTAGAAAAGCTACCAAATGGGCTACACCCCCAGAGGATGGACTAAATTAAAATTTGATGGGGCGGAAAATAATATGAGCCAAGGAGGGGGTGGTGTCCTGAGAGATCACAGAGGTGATTGCCTACTGGCTTATGCTGGGCCCATCAGTAACTGCACTCTCACCCAGGCGAAAGGAATGGCCCTTCTCTGAGGGATTAAATTTGCAAAAAAACTAAACGTCAGGTAGTTGGAAATCGAGGGGGATTCCAAAGTGGTAGTTGAGGCTATCAAAAGTGGTGCTAGTGTGGGGTGGCGGGCTAGACCTATTATTACATGGAGATCGGTGAGCTGATTAATAGCTTCAAGAGCACCACTATAGCTCACATGTACAAAGAAGGGAATTCAGTTGCTGACTCAATGGTGGCAATGGGTCTAAAACAAACCAAAATCAATAGTTGGAGGGTGGTTAGTGATTTACCTCTAGTGACTCAGCAAATCATTGGGGGAGAAATGAATATCAATGTTTAAATGTGTCACACTATCATATATTCATTGTGAATCCTTACTAGATCACGTGCTGGCGTGTTCCAATGATTTTTGTGATTATGGAAAGGAGAACCCAAATTCCCATAAAGAATCATAATTACCTTTTAAACATGTGGAGTAGGTGTTGTCCGAATCAGAGGGCTTACATGGCTAATGAGGAAAGTGTGTCCTTGATATTATTACTATTAATGTCACCTAGAGATCCGTTAGATCATGTGGTATGGAGCCCATTTTCTAAAACTTTTCTCAAAGCCATCATTTTAAGCATAAAACTTCCTCGAAAAGGCTTTGCAAAAACAAAGGGTTTTTTAAGTTATGCGGAAACACTCGGCTCTTCATTTTCCAAGATATTCTAGCGTAGGAGGGACTGAACTTTGAAATGGGAGGCAACACTCTCCGCATTGAGCCTGATAAAATCAATGAGGCCTTCACCTCTAATGCATTGTTGACACATTATTGCAAGTAGAGTGACATTTGGGGTTTTATGGAGAGAATGAAGGGTGGGCATGATGAACGAATCTCCAAATAGTTCATGTTGTCTTGGAACAATAGGAGTGTCTCTGTTGGAGGCATCCACTTCTAGCTGAATGAGGAGGTCATAGCCAAGGTGACTAGGCTTTCTATGACGGGGAGAAAATACAAAAAAACCAGTTGAACTCTTGACCCTACTAGCCTCAACCAATTTTTCAAGGATGGAGAGTTGCCAGTGAAAAAGCAGGGGGCTTCAATAGAGAGGTGCTACCGGATTTCTGGCCAAAAATTTGCCTCATAGTGATGAAATACTTCACGTTGGAAGGTAAGTTCACTATTTTTTACTACTACCACTTACCATTCCTAAACCATATTAGAAACAAGCATTTAATTTCCATCCCTTTCTATCTTCTGCACTCCATAGAAAGTAATATCTATTACCCTAATTTTTCATGTCCCTTGAAAAATTTGGCCAATTCCCATCTTAGGGTCTGCATTTTTATCCTTCCAAGTGCTCTGCAAAATTTCATGGCTTTATCTACTTCCCTTTGGTCTTTGCAACTATTTCTAGGTCCCTGGCTAGGTGAAAAGTCCTTTAAACATTCATAAAACTAGCTGTTGCAGGCATAAAGCCCTAAGTGACCCTAGCCTTCATTCTATTTTTTAGTTACTTTATCGGCCACTTAAAGTCCTTAAATACCCATGTGTGCTTTAATTATATTGGCTGGTCGCCAGTTCTCTAAGTCTTCCAGCGGTTACCCTTTTCTTTCAATGAACTGGCGACTGCAGTGACTCTCTTAGTCGCTTAATGTTTGGTGATTAAGTCTCAGTGGTCAGCAACTTAGTGAATGGTTTTCTTTTCCTTCAGTCCCATGATCGCTTAATGTCCAATGGTCATTTTATGTGAGGGTCCTAGTCAGGAAGATCCGACAGTTTTCATGAGTTCGCAAAGGATTCTTTTGACACTTGCGATCTTGTGATAGCTATCGATCTCCCCTTTTGTGAAGCACTACAGTGAGTCAATGGGTTCGATGCCAGGTCATCCTATGTGGAAAATTTTTATTGGTCAGTTGGTGATGATTTGGAGGTTTGTCAAAGCGGGCCCAGAGGACTGTGTAGCTTTTAATCCAACGATCGGCGCATGATCTCATGGGTTGTGTCAGATCCATGAGATTACGCACCGACTGTCGATCTTAATTTGTTGTTAGAGCTTTGTTTGGTGGGTCCTTGTTTGCTGATGTGCTCACGTTTGATTGGTCCACATAGTGATAGTTGGAATTTGTTAGTGGGGCCATGTTAGGGTCTCTGCAGGGATGTCAAAGGGATGAAAATCTACAACTGGCGTACCTTTGCATAGCCCTTTTCTGACACATGCGATCATATGTCGGATGTCAAATTTTCCAAATGTTCAACTTTGTCAGGTGGGTCCAATGCCAGGTCGGGATGACATGCCATCTTCTCATTGGTCAAAGTAAAGAGAAATTCTATGGGACCGTGTTGCTAGGTGTGCTGATGTGCTTGAATTTAATTGGTTGCCAAGTGCTGACAGAGATTTCCAGGTGGGTCTGTTTGTCAGAAGGGGTTCCAGCTTAAATAGATCAATGGCTGACACATGATCTAAAAGAATATTTAGGGGCCATGAGATCATGTGCCCACCGTTAGATTGGAATCTCAGTTTGAGTGGGTCCCTTGTCAGAGCTTGTTGAGGTGTATGCCTACAGAGCAGTCAAGGGAAAATAAAAGATTTCCAAGTGGTGAATGGGCCCAAAATTAGAAAGTACTCTACGAATTAGCGACTAAGAGCTTCTCAGGTTCACCAGACTTAACCGGGGTCAACTAAAGGTTTGAACGACTCTACGGTTGAAGGGAAAGGTAACCCAAGGTGGAATTGGGATTAATCCTATAGATGAACAGTTCTCGGGTAAACAAGAGGATCTAATGGTCACATTTTAAAAGAAGATTGAGGTTTAAATGTTGGTCATCGATAGAAGAAAAATTCTGGTGCCACCTAGTTAGCCGTTAATATTTAAATTTTAAATATTTCTCTACAGGGTTTTTGGTAGGTTTTGATCCAATGGTCAGTTGTGACAAAATGGATAGCTAAAAAATTTATGTTTCAAGGATGTTTGTAGTTCAAGAATATGATGACAGGGGTCTAGGCAGTGGTCTTTGGTCATTTCTTGTTTTCCAAGAGTACCAAATCAGTGCATTCATGGTGAGACTTGGTGCAAAGAGGTAGATGAGTCCGGGTTGCTTGTCTGCAGGTTGATTATGAGGTACAGGGGAGGGGCACTCAAAGAATATCTAATTGGCTATGATGTTGCAGGGAATTATTTATGATCAGACTTGATAGAACTAGGGTTTATCATTATAAAAGATTCTCTAACCCTAGTTAGATTTTTGACTCTTGCTTGCATGCAAGAAAGGATGTATATATTGTATTTTTGGATCTTTTGAGCTCAGAGTTGGACAATTGTAAAAAGAAATTCACTTTTCTTAAGAGTTATCTATGGCATTTTCTCTGCCCTCTGGCTCCTATAGTTGTAAATCTTTCATTGATGATTCAAATATTGCAGAGGTATTTTGTGACAATCGTTCATGTCCCTATACTTCCTTGTCTGAGTCTTCTCTTATTGAATCAAAGTATATGTATGTTTTCAATGACAACTTAGGGTTCTTGATCGCTCTTACTTTCTATAATTTTGTGTGTTATTATGTTTTATCTGATTTAGATGCTTTTGTGGGTATACTTCAGCCCCCTAACAATCTTGTCTCAATCCTACACTGAGTTGCAAAAGTGAATGTCTTCTTGCAAGTCATAGATTGTGTCTTATGTTCAGGCCCTCCTATGAAACACTTATGCAAGCCTATTCAGTAAGTTTTGACCTAGTAGACCTAAGCCTTTCATTGATTCCTTTCCTCTATACTAAGATCCAAACCCTAATTTTGGTGTATCACCTGGTAGGTAGTTTGCTTTCAGTCATTTCCCTTTCCAACCATTCCTTCTATCCCTTTCCCTCAAAAGATTTACATTGCATGTCTAGAAGCAAATTAAGGTGATTATCCAAGAGGAACTAGCCTAGAACCTAGAGGTCTCATCTCAGTTAGCATAGGTCCCACAGCCTGGAGATGATTCCCATGTTATACTAGGTTATCAGGATTATGAGAGCTTGAAACAAGGGTACAAACTTAGTGTATAACAATTCTGGCACGCCCGGTGGGACTACAAAAGGAAGTTCATTGTTAAAGTTATATTACCTCTGATATACATGCTACATAATATAGACTTTTAGAAGTTGTTTCTATCAAGTATATCTAGCAACTCCACTAATTTTGAAGATCTGGGCTAACCTTGTTTAAGGTTTATGAGAAAGATTGAGACCAAAAGCTCAAAGTCCACTAAGTTTTCAGAGTTTCCCTCAAAAAGAAGTCACAAAGGTAGGTCAAATCAGAGAATATCCCTTGCAAGGAGAGTTCAATCAACACCACCTAATACCTCAGAAGGGAGACCTTTTCCCTTTCATTCCAAAAGAAGAGGGAGGTCTCTAACTAGAGATCTAGAAGAGGATTCAAATCTAACGCCAAATACAGCTCATTTAGTTGTCAATCTTCAGATTCCAACTCCTACAATGGCTAGGCCATTTGCCTTTGCACCTTTCAAGCAAGGGAGTCCATTAGAATTTTCTCAACATCATGATATGCCCTTGCTGGCACTTAAGAGCATACCTGATTTTACAAGTGAAGAGTAGACAACTACTTTTGAACACATAAGAGATGTGACCACCATCTGCAGCATACACAATATTACTCAAGAAGATGTGGCCACAAAATTATTAGCAGCCTCTCTAAAAGGTAAGGCTCTTGAATGGTTTAGACCTCTAACTTTTGGTTCTATTACTTCATGGGATGAATTAGGGGATGCATTAAGTAAGCATTTTGAGAATAAATCAGATAACTTATCTCTAGTTGAGCAGTTAACAACTATTAAGAGAGACCCTCAAGAGAAAATGACAAATTACAATAGTAGATTCCTCAAAACATGGAATAGAATTCCAATATCAGTAAGACCATCAGCTGACCATGCTTTCCTCTACTACTTGCAAAGCTTGAATGGTCAAATTTCTGTCATGATCTAGTCCATGAGTCATACTTCTTTAACCCAAGCTTTTGACATAGCTGTCAAGGCTAAAAATTGTTTAATCCAAGCAGGCATGATTGCTAGAAGACCTCCAATGCCCATTTTTCCTAGCCTTCAACCCATTGCACCTGCACAACTACCCCCATTTACCCCTATTCCCACCATATTAGCACCTTAAGCCATTACTAGTGGTCAAGGGCTGAAAGCTAGTTTCTCTCAAGAGCTACAAGAAATAAAGAATAGCCAACAGAGCAGTCAATAAGAAATGACAAACTTGTTGTAGACCTTAACTAAAGAGGTCACAAATTTGAAGAAATAAGGTCAAGGAATCATACCACCATTTTAGTCACAAGGCCAAGGTCCTAATCAGCAATATCAAAATTAAGGACAACCTTATCAGCAAAATAGACCACCATACCAAGGAGGCTACCAAGGACAAAGGCAAAATTTCAATCAAAGAGCATTCCAACCATATAACCCTGCACCTCTCAATTCTGCAAATCCAATGAGGGATATGGTTCCTACTCAAAATAATGTGGCTATGGATAATGAATGGTGTTTTCCTTGTAATCAGCCTCACAATCAGGCTACATGTTCAAATGGATGGATGAACCAAGCTCTGATGGTTCAAAATTCCTCACAAGCTCAATCAGAGGCTTCATCCAGTGGGTCAGTTCCTCAACAAGAGTCACAAAAGAATGAGACTTCCCTTTTCAATTGGGAGCAACTAGACTTCAATGTAGTCAATGATGAGGTTTCTTTTGTTACCTATACAAGAGCAAAGAGAAGAGCTCAAGACATGGAAAGAGAAGATTCTGGTACTAAGGCCACTACATTTGCAGAGCCACTACAGCAAGCTACTCCCATCATACAAAAGGAGGCTCCTATCATTGCAAGCAAGGAAGGCCAACATTCTAAAGAAGTGGAGCCCATCATAGTAAAGGCACAACAAAGAGTACACACTGTGACACCTTATAGTATTGTAGACAACATGAAGAAGGTGAATGTCACCATGTCCATGTGGGACTCTTTGGCTCTTCCAGGACAACCTAAAATTTTGAAGAAGGCCATGACAGAAGTGACAACTCCTCAACCTGCAAAAGAAGCTCCAAAGCTAGTGTTGGTGAAAACTGATCAAGAAAAGGAGGCTCTAATTAGAAACTCCAAAGGAAATGCCACACAAGATAGGAAATCAAAGCCACCTCCCTTTTATGTATCTTTAATCATTGGAAAATCTTTAGTGCATAATTGTATGGTAGATAGTGGGGCTACTAGCACTGTAATGCCCAAGAAAGTAGCTAACCAATTAGGACTAAAATATGAGCCCTTCCAAAAGAAGGTTACCCTACTTGATGGATCCTTAGTCAATACTATAGGTGTGGCTAAGGATACTAGTTTAATCCTACATGCTAGTCCTAATTTCTCCATCCTCCTTGATATATATATCATAGATCTCCCTGCATTATTTTCTATATGTCTTTCAAGGGAGTTTACAGCCAAGATAGGAGGCTACCTATCTTCTAACTAGTCTCACATGCTATTTTATATGAGGTACGGGACCATGGTCACCATCAAGTTAGAACCATTAGCAACACATCATATAAAGCCATATGTATCCAATACCATAAATGCAAACTGCCCTATATTTGATAACAGTGACTTCCAAACCATTAGTGAAGCAAGCACAAAGATAGAAAGTATCCCTGATATTTTTCTAGATGAAAGAGCTTTAGAGGCCCAAGAAAATCTTATTTGGGATCTTAGTTTGGGAAGTTATTTGATACAAGAAAGTGGATCCATAGAGCCAAGCCTCCTCAAAGAAGACACTGATTCAGAGGATCAAAATAATCAGGTTTGGAAGCTATTTTTTGATGGAGCTAGAAGTAGACATGGTTCTAGTGGTGGTGCTATGCTAGTGTCCCCAAAAGGAGAAAGGTATTACACTACCTTTAGATTCAGTTTCTCCTACACTAGCAATACTATAGAGTATGAAAGTCTAGTCAATGGACTAGAATGGGCTACAAAAAGAGGGCTTAAGGCCTTAAAAGTCTATGGTGATAGTGATTTAGTTGTCAGCCAAGTAAGAGGGATAAGTGCAACAAAAAATGACACTTTGAAAGCATACAAGCATAGAGTTTGGGATGCAATTGAAGATTTCCATGCTTTCAATATTGTTGCTATCCCTAGGAAGCTAAATCAAAATGCAGATAGGTCTCAGTATGATATTCCAAATAGAATTTATAAAGAAATGGATCAATAGCATATCAAAGTGATTGTTAGACCTTCTATTCCTGATAATCATGTTAACTGGCAGGTGTTTGACAATGATGAACAAATTCTATAATTCTTGTTTGAAGAAGATGTTTTTTCAGAATACAACCAAGATAGGCTATCACAAAACTATGGTGATCAAGTGATACAACTTAAGTCTAATAAGATGCCTAGAGGTCTTGTCACCTTAAAGACTATCTTCAACAAGGATGATGAAGTTAAGAGAAGCAAGGCTAGCCTAGTAGTACAACAACAACATTGTGTTGAATTAGAGTTGGAACCGGGTAAGGCCTTACAATTTAGAAAAGTAAACACTGAATTGGAAAAGCAAACTTACACTTAGTTATTCAAAGAATTCAGTGATGTTTTTTCATGGCAATATGAGGACCTCAAGGGCTTTGATCCTGCCCTTGCCCAACAAACTATTTAATTAGAACCTAATGCCAAACTAGTGAAGCAAAAGCAAAGGCTTGTTAATCCCAAACTTGAGCCACTTATGCATAAAGAAGTACTCAAATTAATAGAAAGTGGTATCATCTACCCCATTAAGCATAGTAGCTGGGTTTCCAACCTCGTTCCTATCAGGAAGAAGAATGGGGAGCAAAGGTTATGTGTTGACTTCAGGGATCTTAACAGAGCCTCTCTAAAAGACTACCCTCCATGGAACAAATTTTACAATGTGTCTCTAGATCTGAGAGATTTTCATTATTGGATGGCTATTTAGGATACAATGAGATCCTCGTAAATAAAGAGGATCAATATAAGACTGCATTTACAACCAAGTGGGGAACCATGGCTTATCAAAAGATGCCCTTTGGTTTGTCAAATGCAGGTGCTACATTTCAAAAGGCAATGGATATGGCCTTTAAGAGCCTAATGTACAATTTTGTGCTATTCTACTTAGATTACATAACTATCCATTCAAAGAATGTAGTAGATCACACCAATCATTTACAGAATATTTTTGAAAGGTGTAGAGAATTTGGGATATCTCTTAATCCCAAGAAATGTGTGTTTGTAGTTCAGGAAGGAAAATTGTTGGGATATGTCATATCCAAGGAAGGAATTACAGTAGATCCTGAAAGAATTGCAGCTATCCTAGAGCTACCCCTACCACATCACAAGAAAATTCTCCAATCTTTCATAGGAAATATTAATTTTGTTAGGAGGTTCTTGCCTAACATTGCAGATTTACTCAAGCATTTGATAGCAATGTTAAAGAAGAGTTCAGATTTTAGTTTGTCCAAAGAAGGGAAAGTCAATTTCCAAGCTATCAAAGAGGCCTTAATAGAATTCCCTGCTCTCCTAAACCCAAATTTCAGTAAGGATTTTATCCTTTATGTTTATAGGGGTCATGATGCCATATCTACAATGATGACCCAAGAAAATTTAGATAGATTGGAGTAGCCTGTTGCTTTCTTTAGCAAAGGTTTAGAGGAGTATGAACAGAGATACTCTTTTGTAGATAAACATGTACTTGCTATGGTGAAGAGCCTTAAAAAGTTTAGATATTTGTTGACCCATAGCAAGGTACTGTTATACACTAAGTTTTCACCCTTGTTTCAAGCTCTCATAGTCTTGATAACCTAGTATAACATGAGAATCATCTCCAGGTTGTGGGACCTATGCTAATTAAGATGAGATGTCTAGGTTCTAGGCTGGTTCCTCTTGGATAATCACCTTAATTTGCTTCTAGACATGAAAAGTAAAACTTTCAAGGGAAATGGATAGAAGGAATGCTTGGAAAGGGAAAAGACTGAAAGAAAACTACCAAATAGGTGATACACCAAACTTAGGGTTTGGATCTCAGTATAGAGGAATGGAATCAATGAAAGGCTTAGGTCTAGTAGGTCACAACTTATTGAATAGGCTTGCATAAGTATTTCATAGAAGGGTCTAAACATAATACACAATTAATGACTTGCAAGCAGATGTTCACTTCTGCAACTCGGTGTAGGATTGAGACAAGACTATTAGGGGGTTGAAGTATACCCACAAAACATCTAAATTAGATCAAACACAATAACACACAAAATCATAGAAAGCAAGAGGGATCACGAACCCTAAGATATAACTGAAAACATCATATACTTTAATCCAATAAGAGATAATTTAGACAAGGAAGCATACGGACATGAAGGATTGTCACAAAATACCTCTGCAATATATGAATCATCAATAGGAGAAATATAACTATATAAGCCAAAGTGTAGAAATGATACCACAGATGACCCTTAAGAAAAGATGAATTTCTTCTACAAATTGTCCAACTCTGAGCCCTAAGGCTCTAAAAATACAATATATACATACTCCTTTGCATGCAAGCAAGAGTCAAAAACTAACTAGGGTTACATGGTTTTCAATAAAATAATCAAACCCTAGCTGATCAAATCTGATCATAAATATATCTCTCTAAAAAATCATAGCCAATCAGTTATTTGTGCCCATCTCTGTACTGGAAATCAACTTACAGACAAGCAACCCGAACCTATCTACCTTTCTGCACAAAGTCTCACCATGAATGCACTGATTGGTACTCTCAAAAAATAAGAAATGACCAAAGATGGCTGCCCAGACCCCTGTCATCATCCTCCTCAACTGCAAACATCCTGAAGATATAAATTCCATCCACTAATTCTGTCACAATTGACTACTGGTTCAAAAAACCTAGATGACACCCTGTAGGAATATATTTGAATTTAAATAATAACGGCTAATAGGTGGTGCGAAACTTTTCCTCCATCGACGGTCGACGTTTAAATCTTAATCTCACTTTAAAACATGACTGTCAGATCTTCTTATTTACCCAGGCTCGGTATCTGACAGCAAATCTAACCTTAAGTCAACCTCAAGTTACCCTTTTCCTTTAGTCGCAGAGTCGTTTAAACATTTACTTGACCTTGGTTAAGTCTGGTGAACATGAAAAGATCTTTAGTCATTGATTCGTGGAATACCCCTAACCCTAGGCCCAAAACCACCACATGTCACTCCTTTATTCGCCCTTGATTACCCTGTAAGCATACACCTCGGCAAGTCCTGACATCAGTCCCACTTAAGACAAGATTTTGATCCAACAGTGGGCACAACATCTCATGGCCCCCAAATATTCCTTGCACCTTTACACCAGCCATTGATCTATATTAGACCGAGACCCCTTTGACATATCAGTCCACTTGGAAGTCCTCATCATCATGCAACAACCAATAGGAAGTGAACACATCAGCAAGAAAGGACCCACCGAGAATACTCTGAGATAAAGTAAGATCAACGGTTGTCGCATGATCTCATGGTCTGACACATAGCCTCACAAACATACGACAGCCATCGATTCTCTGCAGATGTCAGAGCCTCTGATTGCTAAAAGAACTTGGTCCCACTGATGAATAAGTTGACTCAGCACATGTGGACTAATCAGAAGCTGCCACTTGAATACACATAGTAGTGGACCCGCAAGGCATGACGAGTTATGTCACCAGGAGAAATCAACGGCAATCTAAAAATTGCATACCCCTAACACTTTTCATGAGAAAACATGCCAACTATTAGATGAAAAGAGGACTGACAACCGGGCCCGCTAACAAATTACATGTCATCTCCCTTCGACCAATGAAATACCTCCACATAGGACACCATGGTAATGGACCCACAAAGGCATGAGGCACTAAGAAAAGGAAAGATCGATGGTTGTCGTAAGATCGCGAGCCTTTGAGACATGCTATGAGATCCTACAACAACCGTTGATCTCATCGACTGGGACCCCACAATCTTGAGACCACCAAAGAACTTAGTGATTACATGACCAAGGGAAGGCTAACTGCTTGTTGAATCCCTAACCATTAAGGACTTAGCCATGAAACACTTAGCAACTATGAGAATCATTCAGTCACTGAATCGCTGAGAGGGAAAGATCACCACTAGAGAAATATGAGAATCTATGACCAGCCAATAGGATTAAAGGGCACATGGGCATTAGGATTTTAAGTGGCTGATAAAGTAACTTGAAAATATATCAAGCCAAAGGACTACTTAATGTTTTAAGCCTACAACAGCTACTTTTATGAATTTTTTTGACATGCAGAACATAGAGTTAGAAAGCTTGCAGAGACCAGAGAATAGGACATAAAGCTATGAAATTTTCTGAGGTGCTTGATAGGGTAAAAATAGAGACCTTGAGATGGGAATTGGTCAAATTTGCATGCATATGAAAATTAGGGTAACATTTTGGTGATTTCTGTTGGATGTCAGCCTACTAGACATGGAAAACCAGTGGCCTATGATAATCCATTGGGCATGGGGTCATAAAAAATCAAAATTTCTCACAGGGAGATAGGACTGGAACTAGAGAGGCAAACTTGTGCATTGGCACTTCTTGGAAAGTAGGAAACTAACCTAGAAAATAAGGAAAGAAAGCAGGGGAAAGCATATTTACAAATTTTATAGAGAGCGATTAACCTCCAAGCAAGGCTTTAAGTGGAAACCATTCACTGATATTGGCAAGGCATCTTGTTCAAGATCTGATAGCTAGAAAGCATTAGATCCCCTGCACTCTGTTATAACAAATGGTCCACCCCAAAATGAGTCAAATTTTGTATGTCTGTCAAGCTTGGATTTGAACTCATCCCACTTGAGGACTACATCCCCAACCTTGAAATTTCTGACCCTGGCTCTTTTGTCAAAATTCTTCTTTGTTTGAATCTGATGGAACTCCATATCCTGCATTGATTTTTCTCCGATGTCTTCCAACTCCATCAACTAAGTATATCTGATCTGCAAGGGATCTCCCTCTTCAAATAGAGCATACTAAGTAGCCAAGTCTAGAGCTGGCAATTCAACTAAGATAGACAACTTGGCCTCTTTGCCATACACTACAATATAAGGAGAATTACCAATAATCTTATTCAGGGTAATTCTATCTAACCACAAGGTAGAATTTAGTTTGGTATGCCAATCCCTCTAATTATCTTGTAGAGTCTTCTTGATTATCCTAATCAAATTCTTGTTTGTTGATTCTGCCAAACCATTGCCTTGAGGGTAATAATTAGAATTGGTATTTAGATAGATGTCATTCTTGACTACCCATTCTGAGACTTTGAGGCCTATGAATGCCAATGCATTATCTGATATGATAGAATCTGGAATGCCAAATCTATGGATTATATCATCATAAAAACTCAACATAGCATTTTCGTTGGCTTGTTTTAAAGCAATTTCTTTTTTCCATCTGGTGAAGTAATCAGTCATAGTAATTATCCATTTATGTCCTGCACTAGATGAAGGATTGATCATTCCAATGAAATCTATACCTCACTTCATGAAAGGTTGCTCTATTCTGACTGGTTGTAGGGGCAAGGCTGCAAGCCTTTCTTTTCCTGCAAACATGGAACACTTGATGCATTTTCTCAGATACTCATGAGTATCCTTAAAGATAGATGGCCAATAGTATCCAACCCTCATGATTTTAAAAGCAGTAGTCCTAGGAGAAAAGTGACCTCCAAAAGGTCCATCATGGAACTCAAATAGGATATCAGCTATCTTTTCTAAATCAATGCATCTTAAAAGGGCACCATTCTGATCTTTTCTAAAAAGAACTTCATTTGTCAGCACAAAAGGAATAGACTATAACCTATAATATCTTCTTTTTGCTAAATCCAAACCTGTAGGACATTGTCTTGTCTTCAAGTAATCGATCATATTAGGCAACCAGCTTGTTGCCTTGTCTTGATCTTCTATATCATGCCCCACCAAAGATGCATCCATTTGCTTTGATTTCTTGGAACTTTCATCCTCTGCCAAATGCTCACAAAGACCCCTTCCTCTAACTAGCTTGGTAGTTTGGATATCAATGTCATATTCCATCACCTTGGTGATCCAACCAGCTCTTTTCTCATTTAGGTCTTTGGAAAGAATAAACTCTTTGACACTTGGATGAGTAACCTTCAAGTGTACCTTTCTATGGGTCAATAGATATCTAAAAATTTTAAGGCTCTTCACCACAACAAGCACATGTTTCTCTACAAAAGAGTATCTCTGTTCATACTCCTCTAGACCTTTGCTAAAGAAAGCAATAGGCTACTCCAATCCATCTGAATTTTCTTGAGTCAGCATTGCAGATATGGCATCATGACCCCCATAAGCATAAAGGATAAAATCCTTACTGAAATTTGGGTTTAGGAGATCAGGGGCTTCTATTAAGGCCTCTTTGATAGCTTGGAAATTGACTCTCCCTTCTTTGGTCCAACTAAAATTTGAACTCTTCTTCAACATGGCCGTGAAGGGCTTGAGTAAATCTGCAATGTTAGGCAAGAACCTCCTAACAAAATTAATCTTTCCTATGAAAGATTGGAGACTTTTCTTGTGATGTGGTAGGGGTAGCTCTAGGATAGCTACAATTCTTTTAGGATCCACTGTAATTCCTTCCTTGGATACTACATATCCCAACAATTTTCCTTCATGAACTGGAAACACACATTTCTTGAGATTAAGAGATATCCCAAATTCTCTACACCTTTCAAAAATCTTCCTTAAATGTTTGATGTGAACTACTGCATGCTTTGAATAGACAATTATGTCATCTAAGTAGACTAGCACAAAATTGTACATTAGGCTCTTAAAGGCCATATCCATTGCCTTTTGAAATGTAGCACCTGCATTTGACAAACCAAAGGGCATCTTCTGATAAGCCATGGTTCCCTACTTGGTTGTAAATGTAGTCTTATATTGATCCTCTTCATTTACTAGGATTTGATTGTATCCTGAATAGCCATCCAATAATGAAAATCTCTCAAATCCAGAGACATATTGTAAGATTTATTCCATGGAGGGTAGTGGATGGCGGTCTTTCAGAGAGGCTTTGTTAAGATTCCTAAAGTCAACATATAACCTCAGCTCCCCATTGTTCTTCCTGATAGGAACAAGGTTGGAAACCCAACTAGTATGCTTAATGGGGTAGATGATACCACCTTCTATTAGTTTTAGCACCTCTTTATGCATGAGTGGGTCAAGCTTAGGATTAACAGGCCTTTGCTTTTGCCTCACTGGTTTTGCATTAGGTTCTAATTCAATAGTGTGTTGGGCAAGGACAGGATCAAAACCCTTGAGGTCTTCATACTGCCATGCAAAAACATCACTGAATTCTTTCAATAACTGAGTGTAAGTTTTCTTTTCTAATTCAGTGTTTACTTTTCCAAATTGTAAGCCCTTACCCGGTTCCAACTCTAATTCAACACAATGTTCTTGTTGGATTACCAGGCCAGCTTTGTTTTTCTTGACTTCATCATCCTTGTTGAAGACAGCCTCCAATGTAACAAGACCTATAGGCATCTTATTATACTTAAGTTGTATCACCTGATCACCATAGTTTTGTGATAGCCTATCTTGGTTGTATTATGAAAAAACATCTTCTTCAAACAAGAATTGCAGAATTTGTTCATCATTGTCAAACACTTGCCAATTGACATCATTATCAGGAATAGATGGTCTGACAATCACTTTGATATTCTGTTGATCCCTTTCTTTTGAGATGCTATTTGGAATATCATACTGAGATCCAACAGCAGCTAACCTATCTACATTTTCATTTAGCTTCCTAGGGATAGCAACAATATTGGAAGCACAAAAATCTTCAATTATATCCCAAACTCTATGTTTGTATGCTTTCAGGATGTCATTTTTGGTTGCACTTATCCCTCTTACTTGGCTGACAACTAACTCACTATCACCATAAACTTTTAAGCCCTTAAGCCCTCTTTTTCTAGCCCACTCTAGTCCATTGACTAGACTTTCATACTTTGCAGTATTGCTAGTGTAGGAGAAATTGAATCTAAAAGTAGTATAATACCTTTCTCCTCTTGGGGACACTAGCATAGCACCACCACTAGAACCATGTCTACTTCTAGCTCCATCAAAAAATAGTTCCCAAACCTGATTATTCTGATCCTTTGAATCAGTATCTTCATTGAGAAGGCTTGGCTCTATGGATCCACTCTCTTGTATCAAATAACTTCCCAAACCAAAATTCCAAAAAAGACTTTCTTGGGCCTCTGAAGCTCTTTCATCTAGAAAAATATCAAGGATACTTTCTATCTTTGTGCTTGCTTCACTAATGGTTTGGAAGTCACTTTCATCAAATATAGGGTAGTTTAGATTGATGGTATTGGACACATAAGGTTCTATATGGTGTGCTGCTAATGGTTCTAACTTAATGGTGACCTTGGTCCCATACCTTGTATGAAATAGCATGTGAGACCAGTCAGAAGATAGGTAGCCTCCTATCTTGGTTGTAAACTCCCTTGAAAGACATATAGAAAATAATGCAGGGACATCTATAATATATATATCAAGGAGGATGGAGAAATTAGGACTAGCATTCAAGATTAGACTGGTATCCTTGGCCACACCTATAGTATTGACTGAGGATCCATCAAGTTGTGTAACCTTCTTTTGGAAGGGCTCATATTTTAGTCCTAATTGGTCAGCTACTTTCTTGGGCATTACAGTGCTAGTAGCCCCACTATCTACCATACAATTATGCATTAAAGATTTTCCAATGATTAGAGATACATAAAAGGGAGGTGGCTTTGAGTTCGTACCTTGTGTGGTATTGGTCCTAGAGTTGCTACTTGGAGCCTCCTTTTCTTGATCAGTGTTAACCAACGCTGGTTTTGCAACTTCGTTTGTAGGTTGAGGAGTTGTCACCTTTGTCATGGCCTTCTTCAAAATTTTAGGTTGTCCTAGAAGAGCCAAAGAATCTGACATGGACATGATGACATTCACCTTCTTCATGTTGTCTAGAATTTTAAATGGTGTCACAGTGTGTACTC
Organism: Chamaecyparis obtusa; assembly: GCA_027943335.1. Lineage (NCBI taxonomy): Eukaryota > Viridiplantae > Streptophyta > Pinopsida > Cupressales > Cupressaceae > Chamaecyparis > Chamaecyparis obtusa. The sequence continues at coordinate 20,436 of BSBK01011344.1, forward strand.
TTTGTTGTGCCTTTACTATGATGGGCTCCACCCCTTTAGACTGTTTGCCTTCTTTTCTTGTAATGAGAGGAACCTCCTTAGGTATGATGGGAGTAACTTGCTGCAGTGGCTCTGCAAATGTAGTAGCTTTAGCATTAGAATATGGTCTCTCCATGTCTTGAGCTTTTCTCTTTGCTCTTGTATAGGCAATAGAAGCAACTTCATCATTGACTCCATTGAAGTCTAGTTGCTCCCAATTGAAAAGGGTAGTCTCAATCTCTTGTGACTCTTGTTGAGGAACTCACCCACTGGATGAAGCCTCTGATTGAACTTGTGAGGCATTTTGAACTATTATAGCTTGGTTCATCGATCTATTTGAACATATGGCCTGATTGCAAGGCTGATTATAGGTATAACACCATTCATTATCCACAGCCACATTATTTTTACTAGGAACAATATCCCTCACTGGATTTGTAGAATTGAGAGGTGCAGGGTTATATGGTTGGAATGGTCTTTGGTTAAAACTTTGTCTTTGTCCTTCATAACCTCCTTGGTATGGTGGCCTATTTTGTTGATAAGGTTGTCCTTGATTTTGATATTGCTGATTAGGACCTTGGCCTTGTGACTAAAATGGTGGTCTAATTCCTTGACCTAGTTTCTTCAAATTTGTGACCTCTTTAGTCAAGGTCTGCAACAAGTTTGTCATTTCTTGCTGACTACTTTGTTGGCTCTCCTTTATTTTTTGTAGCTCTTGAGAGAAACTTGTTCTCAGCTCCTGACCACTAGTATTGTCTTGAGGTGCTAATATGGTGGGAATAGGGGTAAATGGGGGTACTTGTGTAGGTGCAATGGGTTGAAGGCTAGGAAAAATGGGCATTGGAGGCCTTCTAGTAATCATGCCTACTTGAATTAAATAGTTCTCAACCCTGACAACTATGTCAAAAGCCTGGGGTAGAGAAGTACCACCCATGGACTGGATCATGATAGAAATTTGACCATTCAAGATTTGCAAGTAGTAGAGGAAAGCATGGTTAGCTGATGGTCTCACTGAGACTAGAATTCTATTCCATGTTTTGAGGAATCTACTATTGTAATCTATCATTTGCTCTTGGGGGTCTCTCTTAATAGTTGTTAACTACTCAACTAGAGATAAGTTATCTGATTTATCCTCAAAATTTTTACTTAATGCATCTCCTAATTCATCCCATGAAGGAATAGAACCAACAGTTAGAGTTCTAAACCATTCAAGAACCTTACCTTTTAAAGAAGCTGCTAATAATTTTGTGGCCACATCTTCTTGAGTAATATTGTGTATGTTGCAGATGGTGGTCACATCTCTTATGTGTTCAAAAGAAGTTGTCTACCCTTCACAAGTGAAATTAGGTATACTTTTTAGTGCCACCAAGGCCCCATCATGATGTTGGGAAAAAGCTAATGGACTACCCTGATTAAAGGGTGCAAATGCAAATGGCCTAGCCATTGTAAGAGTTGGAATCTGCAAGTTGACAACTATGTGAGCTGTATTTGGTGCTGGATTTGAATCTTCTTCTAGATCTCTAGTTAGAGACCTCCCTCTTCTTCTGGAATGAAAGGGACAAGGTCTCCCTTCTGAGGTATCTAGAGGTGTTGATTGAACTCTCCTTGCAGGGGATGTTCTTTGAGTTAACCTGCCTTTGTGACTTCTTGAGGGCAACTCTAAAACCTTAGTGGGCTTTGAGCTTCGAGTCTCAATCTTTCTCATAAACCTTGAATAAGGTTAGCCTAGATCCTTGGAATCAGTGGAGTTGCTAGATATACCTGATAGAATGACTTCTAAAAGCCTGTTTTATGCAATCAGCATATCAGAGATAACATAACTTGAATTTGAATAAACTTCTTCTCCCATCGGGCATGCCAGAAATGTTATACACTAGCACCAAGGTGGGGTATCCTTGAGCTTAAGCTTGTACTGATAGTCCTTGTGTACTGAACTTCTTTGATCCTTTTGCAAATGAACCTATAGGAACACCTTTGAACATTAATTTGATCTTTTTACTATCCCACTGGATGTGCCAGAATTGTTATACACTAAGTTTGCACCCTTGTTTCAAGCTCTCGTAGTCTTGATAACCTAGTATAACATGGGAATCATCTCCAGGTTGTGAGACCTGTGCTAACTGAGATGAGACCTCTAGGTTCTAGGTTGGTTCCTCTTGGATAATCACCTTAGTTTGCTTCTAGACATGAAAAGTAAAACTTTCAAGGGAAAGGGATAGAAGGAATGCTTGAAAAGGGAAAAGACTGAAAGAAAACTACCTACTAGGTGATACACCAAAATTGGGGTTTGGATCTCAGTATAGAGAAATGGAATCAATGAAAGGATCAGGTCTAGTAGGTCACAACTTACTGAATAGGCTTGCATAAGTATTTCATAGAAGGGTCTGGACATAAGACACAATTAATGACCTGCAAGCAGGCATTCACTTTTGCAACTCGGTGTAGGATTGAGACAAGACTGTTAGGGGGTTGAAGTATACCCACAAAACATCTAAATTAGATCAAACACAATAACAAACAAAATCACAGAAAGTGAGAGGGATCAGGAACCCTAAGATATCACTGAAAACATGATATACTTTAATCCAATAAGAGATAATTTAGACAAGGAAGCATAGGGACATGAAGGATTGTCACAAAATACCTCTGCAATATCTAAATCATCAATGGGAGAAATACAACTCTATAAGCCAGAGGGTAGAAATGATACCACAGATGACCCTTAAGAAAACATGAATTTCTTCTAAAAATTGTCCAATTCTGAGCACTAAGGCTCCAAAAATTCAATATATACATACTCCTTTGCACACAGGCAAGAGTCAAAAACTAACTAGGGTTACATGGTTTTCAATACAATAATCAAACCCTAGCCAATCATATTTGATCATAAATATATCTCCAAATCATAGCCGATTAGATATTTGTGCCGATCTCTATACTGGAAATCAACTTGCAAACAAGCAACCTGGACCTATCTACCTTTCTGCACAAAGTCTCACCATGAGTGCACTAATTAGTACTCTCAAAAAATAAGAAATGACCAGAGATGGTTGCCCAAACCCCTATCATCATCCTCCTCAACTACAAACATCCTGAAGATATAAATTCCATCCACTAATTGTGTCACAATTGACTACTGGTTCAAAAAACCTAGCTGAAACCCTACAGGAATATATTTGAATTTAAATAATAATAGCTAACAGGTGGCACCAAACTTTTCCTCCATTGACGGTCAATGTTTAAATCTTAATCTCACTTTAAAACGTGACTGTCAGATCTTGTTATTTACCTGGGCTCGACATCTGACTGCAAATATAACCTTAAGTCAACCTCAGGTTACCCTTTTCATTCAGTCATAAAGTCATTTAAACATTTAGTTGACCTTGGTTAAGTCTGGTGAACACAGAAAGCTCTTTAGTCACTAATTTGTGGAATACCCCTAACCCTGGGCCCAGAACCACCACGTGTCATTGCTTTATTTTCCCTTGATTTCCCTGTAAGCATACACCTTGGCCAGTCCTGACATCGGTCCCACTTAAGACAAGATTTTGATCCAATGGTGGGCACAAGATCTCATGGCCCCTAAATATTCCTCCCACCTTTATGCCAACCGTAGATCTATATTAGACTGGGACCCCTTTGACACATCGGTCCACCTAGAAGTCCTCATCATCATTTAGTAACCAATAGGAAGTGAACACATTAGCAAGAAAGGACCCACTAAGAATGCTCTAGGTTAAAACAAGGTCAATGACTGTCGCATGATTTCATGGTCTGACACATAGCCTCGCAAACATAAGACAACTGTCGATTCTCTACAGATGTCAGAGCCTCTGACCGCTGAAAGAACTTGGTCCCACTGATGAATAAGCTAACTCAGCACATGTGGACCAATCAGAAGCCACCACTTGAATACATGTAGCAGTGGACTTGCTAGGCATGAAGAGTTACGTCAGTAGGAGAAATCAATGACAATCTGAAAATCACATACCTCTGACACTTTTCATGAGAAAACACGCCAGCCATTAGATCAAAAGAGGACTGACAATTGGGCTCGCTGACAAATTATAGGTCATCTCCCTTTGACCAATGAAATACCTCCACATAGGACACCATGGCAATGGACCCACAAAGGCATAAGGTGCTGAGAAAAGGAAAGATTGACGGTTGTCATAAGATCGTGAGCCTCTGACACATGCGATGAGATCTTACGACAACTGTTGATCTTGTCAACTAGGACCCCACAATCTTGAGACCACCAAAGAAGTCAGTGATTATGTGACCAAGGGAAGGCTAACCACTTGCTAAATCACTAACCATTAAGAACTTAACCATGAAACACTTAGCGACTATGAGAATCATGCAATCGCTGAATTGTTGAGAGGGAAAGTTCACCACTAGAGAAATATGAGAATCTATGACCAGCCAATAGGATTAAAGCATACATGGGCATTAGGGTTTTAAGTGGCTGATAAGGTAACTTGAAAATATATTAGGCCAAAGGACTACTTAGGGTTTTAAGCCTATAATAGTTACTTTTATGAATTTCTTTTACCTGCAGACCAAAGAGTTAGAAAGCTTGCAAAGACCAGAGAACAGGACATAAAGCTATGAAAATTTCTAAGGTGCTTGGCAAGGTAAAAATGGACACCCTGAGATGGGAATTGGTCAAATTTGCATGCATATGAAAATTAGGGTAATAGGTACACTTGAAAGTTACTCATCCAAGTGTCGAAGAATTTTTGCTTTCCAAGGACCTAAATGAGAAAAGAGCTAGTTGGATCACAAAGGTGATGGAATATGACATAGACATTCAAACTAGCAAGCTGGTTAGAGGAAGAGGTCTTTGTGAGAATTTGATAGAGGATGAAAGTTCAAAGAAATCAGAAACAATAGATGCATCTTTGGTGGTGCATTCTACAGAAGAACAAGCCAAGGTAGCAAGCTGGTTGCCTAATATGATCAATTATTTGAAGACAGGACAATGCCCTGCAGGTTTGGATTCAGCAAAAAGAAGGTATTATTGATTACAATCTGTTCCTTTTGTGTTGATAGATGAAGTTCTTTTCAGAAAGGATCACAGTGGTGTCCTTCTAAGGTGCATAGATTCAGAAAAGGTAGGAGATGTCCTATTTGAGTTTCATGATGGACCCTCTTGAGGTCATTTTTCTCCTAGGACTACTGCTTTCAAAATCATGAGGGCTAGGTACTATTGGCCATCTATCTTTAAGGATAGTCATGAGTATGTGAGAAAATGCATCAAGTGTTCCATGTTTGTAGGAAAAGAAAGGCTTGCAGCCTTACCCCTACAGCCAATCAGAATAGAGCAACCCTTCATGAAGTGGGGTATAGATTTCATTGGAATGATCAATACTCCATCTAGTGCAGGCCATAAATGGATAATCACTGCAATAGATCACTTCACCAGATGGACAGAAGCAATTGCCTTAAAAGAAGTCAATGAGAGTGTTGTCTTAGGTTTTTATGATGACATAGTTCATAGATTAGCATTCCAGATTCAATAATTTCAGATAATACATTGGCATTCACAAGCCTCAAAGTCTCAGAGTGGGTAGTCAAGAATGGCATCTATCTGAATACCAGTTCCAATTATTACCCTCAAGGCAATGGTTTGGCAAAATCAACAAACAAGAATTTGATTAGGATAATCAAGAAGACTCTGCAAGATAATCAGAGGGATTGGCATACCAAACTAAAGTCTACCTTCTGGTTAGACTAACTCACTCCAAAGAAGATCATTGGGAATTCCCCTTATGTGCTAGTGTATGGCAAAGAGGCCAAGTTGTCTATCTCAGTTGAATTGTCAGCTTTGGACTTGGCTAATCAGTATGCCCTATTTGAAGAAGGAGACCCCTTGCAGATTAGATATACTCAGTTGATGGAGTTGGAAGAACTTAGAGACAAATCAATGTAGGGTATGGAATTCCATTAGATTCAAATAAAGAGGAGTTTTGACAAAAGAGCCAGGGTTAGAAATTTCAAAGTTGGAGATGTAGTTCTCAAATGGGATGAATTTAGATCCAAGCCTAGCAGACATACAAAATTTGATTCATTTTGGGGTGGACCATTTGTTATAAAAGAGTGTAAGGGGTCTAATGCTTTTCAACTATCAACTCTTGAAGGAGTTGCCTTGCTAATCTCAGTCAATGGATTCCACTTGAAGCCCTGCTTTGAGGTTAATACCTCTCTGTAATTTCTTGTAAATATGTGTTTTTGCATTCTTTCCCCTGCTTTCTAGATTAGTTTCCTACTTTTCAATAAGTCCTCATGCAATTTTTCCCTCCTATTTCAGTCCTACCTCTCTGAGAGAATTTTGATTTTTGATGACCCCATGCCCAATGGATTGTTTTAAGGCCACTAGTTTCAATGTCTAGCAGGCTGACATCCAGCAGAAATCACCAAAATGTTACCCTAATTTTTCATGTCCCATGAAAAATTTGGCCAATTCCTATCTCAGGGTCTACATTTTTATCCTTCCAAGTGCTCTGCAAAATTTCATGGCTTTATCTACTTCCCTCTAGTCTCTGCAACTATTTCTAGGTCCCTGGCTAGGTGACAAGTCCTTTAAAAATTCATAAAACTAGCCATTGTAGGCATAAAGCCCTAAGAGACCCTAGCCTTCATTCTATTTTTGAGTTACTTTATCGGCCACATAAAGTCCTTAAATACCCATGTGCATTTTAATTCTATTGGCTGGTCACCAGTTCTCTAAGCCTTCTGGCGGTTACCCTTTTCTTTCGGTGAACTAGTGACTGTAGTGACTTTCTTAGTCGCTTAATGTTTGGTGGTTAAGTCTTAGTGGTCAGTGACTCAGCGAATAGTTTTCTTTTCCTTCAGTCATGTGATCGCTTAATGTCTGATGGTCATTTTATGCGAGGGTCCCAGTCAGGAAGATCCAATGGTTGTCGTGAGTTCACGAAGGATTCTTCTGACACTTGTGATCTTGCGATAGCCGTCGATCTCCCCATTTGTGAAGTGCTATAGTGTGTCAGTGGGTATGATGCCACATCATCCTATGTGGAAGCTTGTCATTGGTTAGTTGGTGATGATTTGGAGGTTCGTCAGAGTAGGCCCAGAGGACTGTGTAGCTTTTAATCCAATGATCAGTGCATGATCTCATGGGTTGTGTCAGAGCCATGAGATTATGCACTGACCGTCGATCTTGATTTGTTGTTAGAGCTTTGTTTGGTGGGTCCTTATTTTCTGATGTGCTCACGTTTGATTGGTCCACATAGCGATAGCTAGAATTTGTTAGTGGGGCCATGTCAGGGTCTCTGCAAGGATGTTAGAGGGATGAAAATCTATGGTTGGCGTACCTTCGCATAGCCCTTTTCTAACACATGTGATCTTACATCGGCTGTCAAATTTTCCAAATGTTCAACTTTGTTAGGTGGGTCCAGTGCCAGGTCAGGATGACATGTCATCTTCTCATTGGTCAAAGTAAAGAGAAAGTCTGTGGGACCATGTTGCTAGGTATGCTGATGTGCTCAAATTTAATTGGTTGCCAAGTGCTAATGGAGATTTCCAGGTGGGTCCATTTGTTAGAAGGGGTTCCAGCTTAAATAGATCAATGGCTGACACATGATCTGAAAGAATTTTTGGGGCCCATGAGATCATGCGCCCGCTGTTAGATTGGAATCTCAATTCAAGTGGGTCTGTTGTCAGAGCTTGCTAAGGTGTATGCCTACAAAGCAGTTAAGGGCATATAAAAGATTGCCAAGTGGTGAATGGGCCCATGATTAGAAAGTACTTTGTGAATCAGCAACTAAGAGCTTCTCAGGTTCACTAGACTTAATCAGGGTCAACTAAAGGTTTGAACGACTCTGTGACTAAAGGGAAAGGTAACCTGAGGTGGACTTGGGGTTAACCCTGCAAACAAACAGTTTCTGAGTAAATAAGAGGATCTAACGGTCATGTTTTAAAAGAAGATTGAGGTTTAAGCATCGGTCGTTGATAGAAGAAAAAGTCTAGTGCCACCCGGTTAGTCGTTAATATTTAAATTTTAAATATTTCTTTGCAGGGTTTTTGCTAGGTTTTGATCCAATGGTCGGTTGTGACAAAATGGGTAGCTAAAAAATTTATGTTTCAAGGATGTTTGCAATTGGGGAAGATGATGACAGGGGTCTGGGCAGCTGTCTTTGTTCATTTCTTATTTTCTAAGAGTACCAAATCAGTGCATTCATGGTGAGACTTTGTGCAAAGAGGTAGATGAGTCTGGGTTGCTTGTCTGCAGGCCGATTATGAGGTACAGGGGAGGGGCAATCAAAGAATATCGGATTCGCTATGATTTTGTAGGGAATTATTTATGATCAGACTTGACAGAACTAGGGTTTATCATTATAAAAAATTCTCTAACCCTAGTTAGATTTTTTACTCTTTCCTGTATGCAAGAAAGGATGTATATATTGTATTTTTGGAGCTTTTGAGTTCAGAGTTGGACAATTGTAAAAAGAAATTCAATTTTCTTAAGAGTTATCTGTGGCATTTTCTCTGCCCTCTGGCTCCTATAGTTGTAAATCTTTCATTGATGATTCAGATATTGCAGAGCTATTTTGTGACAATCCTTCATGTCCCTATACTTCCTTGTCTGAGTCTTCTCTTATTAAATCAAAGTATATGTATGTTTTCAATGACAACTTAGGGTTCATGATCCCTCTTACTTTCTGTAAATTTGTGTGTTATTGTGTTTAATCTGATTTAAATGCTTTTGTGGCTATACTTCAGCCCCCTAACAATATTGTCTCAATCCTACACCGAGTTGCAGAAGTGAATGTCTGCTTGCAGGTCATAGATTGTGTCTTATGTTCAGGCCCTCCTATGAAACACTTATGCAATCCTATTCAGTAAGTTATGACCTAGTAGACCTAAGCCTTTCATTGATTCCTTTCCTCTATACTGAGATCCAAACCCTAATTTCAGTGTATCACATAGTAGGTAGTTTTCTTTCAGTCATTTCCCTTTCCAAGAATTCCTTCTATCCCTTTCCCTCAAAAGATTTACTTTGCATGTCTAGAAGCAAATTAAGGTGATTATCCAAGAGGAACCAGCCTAGAACTTGGAGGTCTCATCTCAATTAGCATAGGTCCCACAACCTGGAGATGATTCCCATATTATACTAGGTTATCAAGACTATGAGAGCTTGAAACAAGGGTGCAAACTTAGTGTATAACAATATCCTTGACATTCAGGATGACCCGGATAAGCCAATACCTATCCTCTATCAGGGCCTCCTTCTCTCCATTTACCAGTTCCACAAATCCATCTGCTTAACACCCCAACCTCCCCCAATTATCCACGAGATGACCTAGGAGGATTCCTCGGCCAAAACTAAAAATCCCACCCAGCCCATCCGTGTCATCCAGGAGCCTGAGCTGGGTGCTAAAGAGGGAAAGAATAACAAAAAATGTGTTAAAAACCTGTTCAATAGGAAGGATGGCTAGGAGGTGTCTTATGTCTCTGAGTCTAAGGAAATTAAAGATAGGAAGGAGGCTGACAGTACTCCAGAGACTGAATGTAGGCCCAAAAAAAGGAAAATAATGGAGAGTCGGGTTAATCTAGAGGTGGATTTGAGTGGCTCGGGTCACAGGAGGTCAAACAGACTTGCTAAGGAGTAATGTAAAACTAGGCTGCTGAAAACAGTGTCTAAAGATTCCATCACTGAAAAAGACTCCCAACCACTGAGTCCATGAATGATTCCTCGAATGATCATATGAGTCCCCCTAGGACTAGTAACAAAACTATCCCCTACCCCCAGCAAGCCATGGAAACCAACAATATTCCTACCCTGCCCCTGAGTCCTACTCAAGATCCCCAGTATAAGCCCCCTACATCTGATTACAATACCGAGGCCTCGGAGGACAAAAAAAGTTTCAAAGGTACTCTTAAAAGGAGGTTCGCGAACTTGGACAAAGATATTGTGGAGATCAAGAAAAATATGCAAGAACTGATGAACCAATGCATGCTAACCAACAAATTTGGCCTAAAGGTTATGCATGCTTTGGCTACGACTCTCTGTCATGTACAGGAAAAGCTAGCAGGTGGTACTCTGGAAGCAAACAAGGACAACAAGGATCTTTTCCTATTTCTACAAGAAGAGTGGGTGAGGACCCTGCTGTCTAAGTAGTTGGGTGGGAAAAATTAATTTTGGTTCCCATGTGTTGGTTAATTTTGACTGGGCCTGGCCCTAGGATCCCCTGTTTTGTGGTTGAGGTTAATGTTAATTTTTATAGCATTCTGTTCAGCCCTGTGTGGCTTTTAACTGATACTTTACATGCTATTGCTTGGTCTAGATACTCTATTTTAATTCATTTGATTAGTATTGTGGTTTATGTTTTTGATAGGGATAGATTTAGACTTGGTGATTATACTATTAAATTGTTATATCTGCTTTGACTAGTTACATTAATGTGCTACTAGTCCTTCGTTCCTCGGGCCAGCACCCTCTTGCTTCTTTGTCTATAAAAAAAATTCATATGTACATAGAAAATATCAAATAAATATACATATTAAGAAAAGATATCTTGACACCAAGAAATTATTCTATTTTTATGAATATTTAAAAACTATACATCAGGTTTTGAAGCTAGTCTTGCACCTCTAGTTGAATGAACAATTTGTGATGTTCTCATAGTATCACCTATTGCACCTTGCAATGCATATTATTCATATATCAATTTAATTTTTTCTTTAAATAAAAATTTATTTACTTTAATAAGATTTAGGTGATTAATTAATAACATTTCAAAACACAAATAAGCATACGTAAGTCTATCTCATAGAAAACACCATTGTCAATAGGTCATTTATGAGGGCCACATCCTCAGCACTTAATGTATGACATCTACTCCCACAATGTGTACATGAGTGGGATGTCGAACTATCCTAATTCACATCTATATCTCTCCCAACACATATACCTTGATAGCTAGGGCACATATTCTTAATGGGTTGCGCTGAGCCAAATGGAGCATCTGATGATGATGGAGGCAGTGCAAGTATTGATGCACCCTCTTCCTTGAATAAGTGTGTGTCATGCACAATAATGACATCAGTCAAAGAATGTAGCTTCCTGAAGGGTCTGTAAATACATAGACTCCTTCACTACTACCCGGGACCACAACATGAATTGTGGGTTTTTTAGCTAGATGCCTCCTATGTTGTGGCTCTACCACCCTATGGGCCCCATCTCTATCCTACACAGATCCTCTCCCTCAACCCTAGAACCTTCGAATGTCAAAGTAAGTTGGCTTCTCATTGAGGATAAACTCACACTGTAGCTTTCTCAAAAACTATAAAGGCACCTCCCAATTATTATAGGGTGTTTGGTCAAAGACCATAAACCACCTATCCCAAAATATAGCTCTCATCCTATTATGAATACACCAATGTATGAAAAACTAACTCCTAGTTACTTCTAGGGAGTTACTACTAATAGGATTAGTGAAAAGAGAACATATGTCTTCTTTAGTTCTATCCTTTTTCACTTGATCATATGACAACCCATCAACATATAATGAATGACATTAATCCCTCCATAAACCCCACATTGTAACCTCCCTAAATGCCTCATTCGCACTATTGGCCATTCTTTCTAAGGAAGTGGTGACGAACGAGTGGTGCTCAAAACTAGAGGACCTCAACCTATTAACCAATATGGATATTTGGGCACTTTTTTGTTAAAGAAAATAGATAAGGTCCTCTTATGTGGCTTCAAAATCACCTATTGGAGGACTCAGAGGGTTTTTATTTGGGTTTGGTGGTGGGTTTAGGTTTGGCGGTGAATTTGGTTTTTGCTAAGAGTTTTCTTATTGTGGGGCTACATTTTGAGGGTTCTCTTGTTGCTCATTTCCAACATTATCAAGATTTTCATGTGTTAAAAGAAGCCTTTGTTGTCTCTTTTTTGGTTGACAACTTTTTTCTAAATCTAACATCAAATTAATTAAAAAAAAACATAAATCACTTCAACAAACCTTACTCAATCAAAATTGAAACAAAAAAAATTCTTACATGTTTGATAGCGTGACATGCTTGCACAATGATCAATATGGAAACAAAATTCAATAAAAACAAGAACTCACTCGGGTTTTGGGGTTTTCCCTTCCTCCTCTCTCCTTCAAACTCAGTTTTGGCATGAATAAAAATAGTCAAATGTAAGTTTTTAAAAAATATTTATGATGTACAGGTTTTGAAAAAATTAAGTTTTTTTAATTATTTTTTGTGGCTTGGCAAAGATTCGGCTTTTCCAAGCCTATATTTTTTCAAATTTTGAATAATCTGATCAAGTTATGAAAAGTTTTGGTTTTTTTTAGGAGATGGCCACTCTTTTTTACACCATATTGGTGCACTTACCCAGGTTAGAAATAATATTGTTAGAAAAGAATGTGTATTTGATACACTATGAATTTATATGTATGAAACAAAAATTAAAAAATAAAAATTGGTAGAATGAATGAAAACAATGTTGGGATGAGAAAGATACACATAAAGAAGGTAACAATATGATAAAAATGTTGGTGCAATATTTGTAATTAAAGATATTGGTGGTAATGAAAAACTAACTTAGAAACTATATAATGAGGATGAATCTAATTAAACATCTAAATTCAAGGAAAAAGACAAACATGTTGTGGTATTATCAAGAGTGGGGAGGAACTAAGGTTTGATCTCCTTTTATATTTAGGAGGTCTGGGTCTTAAATAATTATTTGATCATATTTGATATTTAGATAAGAATTTTGAGATTTGAATTCATATAAAATAACATACAAGATTAAAGTATGCAATCATAAAGTTAAAGGGGCATGTGACCATGTGATCATGCTTCTTTTACATGTGGGCATTTCCACAAGGCCACGTGCCCCTTTAATTTGAGCCAACATGATTCTCACTAGAAAACTATAATCTTGATTTTTCCATGAAATTTTAAGAATCAAATAAGAGGACCTTTTTGGAATTATATTGTTTTTTTTCAAAGGGTGGTATATTCACTTTATATATTTTATTAAAATAATATATATTTACAAACTCGTTCAAAAGAGCCCCCAAAGAAAAGAACCAATAAGAAAAACTTAGGTCATTTCTCAGAAAATATATAATATAGTTCGTTTGAGAGGCAAAAAAGAACCCATCCCAAATTGTGTTTATAGAATACGCAATTAATGAACAATGATATATACCCAAACCCAAAAATGTGTTTTACAAAATAACGCATGTACATGTAGAAAAATAAGCCCAAATGGCATAGATAGAAGACGGAGAAAAAGTAGAAGCCACCTACACATATGGGAAACCTACAAAAAAGAAATAATCTCCACAAAAACATGTTAGCATCCAAAAAGTTATTCCTCCATGAAAGATGAACACAATCCCAAAAGAAGAGAAAGATCTGATGGCACAATAGGAAGAGAATCATGATGGGGAGAAACAATAGAAGAAAAAGGAGCATCATAAGTAGAAATGGGGATGTCATGAATGCCCAAAGGAAATAATCAAATATTATTACACAAATGCCCATATACCATTAGATATACAACTCCAATATAAATGTAAAAACTCATGGATACTTACCAAAACTGAGAGTGGAAACAACTTCACTAAATAACCAAGAGAGGATCATAGATGCATACATAATAGGACACGTATAATAATGTAATCACATAAAAGAAAATCAATTCACTTAACCATTTCATTCTGAATGATTGAATCAATAATTTGAAATTGATGTATATGAAATGAGGACTCAAGAGAATTAATCAAAATCATATCACTACCTAGATTTCCCAAGGCATATGCCAATTTATTCCCCTCATGATAAATATCTGAGATCTTAATACTATCAAATGAGTCAATAATCGACCAAACCTGATGAAGAATATAAGAGAGACACCAATTATCGCACTTTCTAGAAATACATGCATTAATCAAAATGGTAGAATCCCCTTCAATATGAAGGTGATATATAATTAAGATCTTAGCCATAGTAAGTCCATGATATAAAGCAAAAGCCTCTGCATAATGGGTAGTATATCTAGGTAAATAAGAAGATTTAAGTGCTAATACATTACCAAATGATTTTATAAAATTAGCATATAATTAATTCATTTAGAATATGAGTGGAAAGTGGTCTCCCAATATTTGAATGAGATATAACTTAAAATTTAAGATAAAATATATCTATTGTTAGTTAAATATACTAATAGTTTCAACCATTTTGGTCTATGAGTAAAAGATAATGTCTTTAATATTTCATGCAAAGAGTAAGGTAAGCATATTGTAAAAAGGAATAAACAAAGTGGAAAATTAAGCAATTTATAGAAGAAGGCAAAAACATCTAATGCTAGTGTATAATACTCTAAAAATGAAAAGACTTTTCAAAATGGGAACAATAAGGTTAGGGAGCATTGGTTTTAGTTCCAAGTCTTATAAAACCATTTTAAATAATAGTCAAATTACTAAACACCGCACACTTTTTTTCAAAAAATAATAGATCATATATTTATTCTTCAAGAATAAACAATATTATGTATTTATTTATCAACATTACTCAATTATTAATAGTGCAATGTATCTCATTAAATTCAATTTCATCAACTATAATAGTGTTCTTTAAAACTTTTAATTTAAACTTCCTATCCACCTCAATGCTTCCTATTTAGTAAAATGAGGAACTACCAAAACTAGAGCTTTCTTACACAACACCCTTGATAATTTTCTATAAAGAACATCAAGTTACTATTTTATGGGACCTAAAGAATTTGAACAGCTTATAATTATTTCAATCATTCCTCGAACTAATATTCCATTATGTAAAATGTTTCATCTTCTTCAATCTAAAGAATTTTGACCAGTTTTATTTCATTCTTAAAAAAATGACATTTAAGAATATGTCACCATTTTCACATTCTTCTTTTTAGAAAAATCAAAATTATATTTCTCTCAAAATTTATCCTAGTTTTTGAATTGGTGAAAGACCCAAAATAATTTTCTTTCAACTAAAATAGTAGGCTTGAGAACTTGTTCCTAAACCAAACACACTAGGTGAGAAATTTCCATGGGTTTAGATATTTTGAACCTATAACTAATTTTGGAATAGCAATCTTGTACTTAGCCATCTATACAACATATGTCTAAGAAAGTTCATGTAGAACTATATTATACCAATAAAGTTGGTATTTTGTATATTGTTTTCCCCTTATTTAGTTTGCCAGTTTATAGTCAATGACTTTTCTTTTATCGCTTCAAAATAAGTTTTTCGATCACTTTTTCTTTATCTCTTCAAAATGAGTTTTTGGTAATTAATATATGCATTCTCATATATCCTCGTGTATGTTTGTCTCCTCTTCAAAATATTTGTACAAATCAAAATCACTAAAATGTAAGATATAATTATAGTGTACTAGATGTTTAGTTTCATAGGAACTGGATGAAAATTTCTATAACACCACACATAGATCATTCTTCTTCCATTTAAACTTATAATATGTTCCATTTACGAACCTCTATTTTCTCAAATATGCCAAACCAAAGTCATCTACATAGAATTCTTATTCTTTTCTATTGATGTCAAAATGCTCCTTAAATTTAATAGAATTATTCTTTTCTATGAATCTATCAAGATACTCCTTAGCCTTTTTTCTCTTATGGCACTAAGATATGACTTCAGATACTTATTTATTCAAAACTTGATATTACATATGCCATACATATGTTATTATGCCGAAGGCATTTCTTATATGAAACGCATCAGTCTGAATTAAAAGATTGATGACCGTCTAGCATATCATACACATGCAAGACGATTGAAGTTTTCTAAACCATCTATGGCATTTGAAAAAACCTGAATTTGTAAAATTTTCGGAGTGTGAAGCAACTGAAAAGCAATTAATTAACTTGGCAGCAACTGGAGTTAGGCTCACGGTTTACGATACATGCATTGCTTCATTTCTTCTTTTCCATCTAGTTTAATTTATGCAGGGCTAACGAATTCGTCAGAAGTGACAGGAACTGACGAATTCGTCAGAAGTGACAGGGTTTTCAAAATTGCCTTGATGTGAACGAGAATCGTGAAATTCTCGCAGGCTTTGCCTGCTTCAACGGCTTCCACTTCAGGATGCAATGATATTTCCATTTTCATTGTAGGATCGCTCATTCCTTCGGAATCCACCACAGTTTAGAGCTATTGATCTTTCGCTTGGCCTTCACTCGATATAGAAATATCAAGAGGGTTATCATCATCATACACTTGCGGCTCCTGAGAAAAGCTTTGCCAATAAAATAGAAGAGATTTGGAAACTCTAATTTGTTTATACTCTTTTAAGTAGTTACTACTCACAGCGATCAATGCTTGAACACCAACGAGACTGAAATCTTCACTCGTGGAATCGAGCAGAACATCCAGAAAATCCTTCTCCAAGTCGTCACGCTGAACTCTTTACCTTTTCTGTATGAATGCATCAGAAAACTCATACAATGCCTTGAAATACTTGGCCATTTCATGGGACACTCCCTGGGGGTCGAGGAACAGGAGAAACGTGAAAAAGTCTGCCTAATTGGGCTTCCCGGCAACTTTCATCATATCGGTGATGGTATCTTTGAGCCCTGCAGAAGCTGGATTATTCTAGTATGAGTACCTAAACCTCCATGTTTTTCCGGTGGCGTCCTCAAAAGTCAGGAGAAGGCCATTTTCTCGAGAGTCCAATTCGAGAGGGAAGCATCATTTGGCATGGTTTCTTGGAATCACGAGCCGGTTAAGTTTTCCCACATTGCTTGGCGTCACGGCGTTGTTGAACAAGTGCTCCCTCGCATATTTATCCCTTCCCCCGTGTGGATCCTTTTCAGAGCCTTTTGGATTGAAGTATCTGTCAGATTCTCCATCGCTGTCTTTCTTGGACTATTGAAGCTATTCGTCATAGGTGTGGTTTTGGAGCATGTCAACGATCTCAAATTTTGAGTGGCGGCGAAGGAAAATGGTCTCTTCCGTATAAATGTGGAAGCATTATCCCACATTCGCCTACCATCGTTGGTTATAG
>BSBK01011344.1:42500-90878 GCA_027943335.1 Chamaecyparis obtusa
CTTCGAAAAAGTGTGGTGGTCTGGTGGATTACTCGGATAGTATGGGGGAGCTGGCTCACTTTATCTCCTCCATAGGTCTTACTGACATCTGTCTGAAGGGAAACCCTTTCACCTGGTCCAACAATAGGAAAGGTCCCCACCTCATCCAAGTGAGATTGGATCGAGCCCTGGCCACCTCTTCATGGGACCTCTACCTGAACTCCTCCCTATCCTCCCTCCCTAGAATGATGTCAGACCACAACCCCGTCTTGCTCTATTGGTTCAATGCCCCCAAGGTTAGCCCGACACCCTTCAAATTTGAAATTATGTAGTGTTATCACCCATCTTTTAGGGATCAAGTGAAATTCTGGTGGAATACCAATATCAAGGGTACTGCTATGTTCAGAATAGCCCGTAAGCTTGAAATTATCCATAGGGAGGTTAAAGGATGGAGCAAACATAACTTTGGTGACTTCCGCAAAGAAAAGATGGAACTGTCTGGAACCTTAGATTCCCTCCAGGTGTAGTTGACAGCTGGTAACTTCCCTCCCCAGGTCAAGGCTGAGGAGATTTTGACTAGGAATAAGTGGCAGGAAACCCTGAAAAGAGAAGAAATATATTGGAAGCAGAGATCCCGTGTCTAGTGGCTTACTAAAGGAGACAGGAACATGACCTTCTTTCATAGGTCTACCAGCATCCATAAAAGAAGAAATAAAATTTCTTCTATTAAGGACAAAGAAGGGTATGAAGTCAAGGAAAAGGATAGGATCAACCTAGTGGTGGTCAACTACTTCAAGGAGTTGTATTCTAATGTGGGTCCTATCTGCCCAGACAACATCCAAAATCAACTCCTGGACCATATCCAAAGTGCTATAATGATTAGTGACAATAACATGCTCACGGAGCGGGTCTCTGATGAAGAGGTTAGGAAGGTGGTTTTTTCTATGGGAGCTTATAAAGCCCCTGGTCTGGATGGCTTTCCTCTGGCGTTCTTTCAGGAGTATTGGGACATTGTGGGGACCGATGTTATTCGAGGGGCCAGACACTTTTTTAGGACGGGTTGTATCCTCAGGCAACATAATCAAACCTACATTGTGTTGTTCCCTAAGCATGACAATCCTACCACTATGATGGATTTTAGGCCCATCAACCTATGCAATACTTTTTATAAGATCCTCACCAAGATCCTGGTGGGCAGAATCAAGCCTCTACTAGACAAGATTATATGCACTACTCAGAAAGGCTTTGTGCTAGGAAGACAGATCCTAGATGCGGCCATAGCCACCCATGAAATAATCCACTCTATTGATAGAAGCAAAGTTCCAGGTATGGCTTTTAAACTGGATATCTCCAAAGCTTATGACAAAGTTAATTGGTCCTTTCTGATTAAAATTCTTTCTAAAATGAGGTTTAATGAGAAAGTCATCTAGATCATACAAGAATGTACTCAAACTGCCAGCCTTTCTATTTTGGTGAATGGATCCCCTGGTAGTTATTTTAAACCTGAGAAGGGTCTTAGATAGGGGGACCCCCTCTCCCCTTACCTTTTTATTATGGTGGCTGATGTGATTAGTAGGAACCTTTGTATGCTATCTACCATGGGGAGAATAATGGGCATCAAACCTGCCTCCACTAGTCCTCAGGTGGTTTTAGAATAGTTTGTGGATGACACCTTACTCTTTGGTTATTCCTTAGTTATTGAAGCCAGGCAATGGAAACAAATTTTGGAAAGTTACACTTGGGCTTCAGGGCAGTGCATCAACTATTAGAAGAGCAGGTTGTTCTTCTTCAACACCCCCATAGAGATACAAAATAAGGTGCTTCAAATCTTGGGTTGTCTGGCGGACTCTCTCCCTTCTACTTATCTTGGCCTCCCCCTTACTATTAAAGAGGTGTCCTAAGACTTCTGGAATTCCATTCTAGAAAGAACCCAAAAGAAACTTGCTGGCTAAAAGGGGAAGTTTCTGAGCAATGCTGGTAAGCTACAACTCATGGCCTCCACTCTCCAAGGAATCCCTATCTACTTCCTTTCTCTCTTTAAAATCAGAGGCTACATGGCAGACAAACTTGAAAAGATACAGAGGACTTTTTTGTGGGTAGGATCTGAAGAAAAAAAGATGATGTCTCTAGTGAATTGGGATACTGTCTACCTCCCAAAGAGAATGGACAGCCTGGGGTTAAGGAAAATTGGGCTGATGAATAAAGCCCTTACCACGAAAGTGGCCTGGAAGCTTATAGAAGGAAAGGCAGATTGGTGCAGACTTATGGAAGCCAAGTACCTCCAAGGACACCCCTATAGGAGAATGTTCCAAGATGGAAACCTCCCCAGCGGCTCCAAACTATGGATGAACATATGCAAATGCAAGACCCTTCTCTCAAAAGGTGTTCTCTGGCAAATTAGAAATGGAAGATCCATCAGGTTTTGGAATGACAACTAGATAGAGAACCAACCTAATTTAGGCTACAGTTTCAAACCTCTTATGGATCACCTCAGACCTATCCTGGGTAACAGAGCTTCTAACTATATCACTGGCATGGATTGGGAGGACATTCCCAATTGGTCAAGGAACAGACCAGATCTTTAACACTCTGCCAAGGACCTCATGGAAATTACAACTAAGGTTAGAATCTCAGGTCTTGAGGACTCAATTATTTGGGCCCCCACCCAGGCTAGTACTTTCTCTATCAAATCAACTTATAATCTACTTCTGAAGGAGGGGGGTAACCCGCAGGACTGGAAGAAGGTGCGGAGTCCCCATCTCACCCCAAAAATTAACTTCTTCTGGTGGACCTTAATGCATGGCATGGTCCTAACCCAGGATAACCTACTAAAGAGGGGCATCCCCATGGTGAATAGATGTATTCTATGTAAGAAGGAAGAGGAAATAGTGAACCACTTGTTCATCCACTACGACTATGCCTCAAGTTTATGACAAGGAGTTATAGGCAAGTTAGGTATCCCGTGGGCCCTGGACAGAGAAGTGCATCAATTTAATAACTAGAGAGCTCCCTCAAATCACCTCCTTCTCTAGCTCCTCTGGCATATGCTACCCCCCCACATTTGCTGAGCCATTTGGAAGGAGAGGAACAATAGGATTTTTAGAGAGGAGAGTATCAATCTCGACACTTGCCTCCACATTGGAACTAATCTCTTATGTGAAAATGTCAGGATGGCCAAATGGAAGCTCCCTCCTTACCCACCTTTTTCTTCAGAAGTGAGTTTTGCTGATAGGTGGAACATCCTTGTCGGGTTCTCCAGGTTTGATGATGCTAAAAAGATAGCTAGAAAAGCCACCAAATGGGTGGCCCCCCCAAAGGATGGATTAAATTAAATTTCGATGAGGTGAAAAATAATATAAGCCAAGGTGGGGGTGGCATTTTGAGAGATCACAAGGGTGACTTCCTACTGGCCTATGTTGGTCCTATCAACAACAGCATGATCACCTAGGTGGAAGGAATGGCTCTTCTTTGGGGGATTGAATTTGCAAAACATTTGAATGTCAGGAAACTGGCATTCGAGGGGGATTCCATGGTGGTGGTTGAGGTTGTCAAAAGTGGTGCTAGTGCATGGTGGCAAGCCAGACCTATCATTAGGGAGATAAGTGAGCTAATGAGTAGCTTCCAAAGCACCACCATAACTCACACGTATAGGGAAGGGAATTATGTTGTTGACTCAATGGCGACAATGGGCCTAAGGCAAGCTAAACTCAATAATTGGAGGGTGGTTTGTGATTTACCTCTGGTGACTTAGCAAATCATTGGGGGAGAAATGAATATCGAAGTTGAAATGTGCCATGATATTTTATTCATTGTGAATCCTCACTGGATCACGTGTTGGCATGTCCCGATGATTTTTGTGATTATGGAAAAGAGAACCCATTTTCCCATAAAGAATCATAATTACCCTTTAAACGTGTGGAGTAGACACTGTCTGAATTAGAGGGCTTACTTGGCCAAAGAGGACACCAAGTGTATCCTTGGTATTAGTACTCTTAATGGCACCTAGAGATCTGTTGGATCTGGCGGTACGGAGCCCATTTCCCAAAACTTTTCCAAAAGCCTGTAGTTTAAGTTATATTTGGAAAATTTCTATAATTACAAAGGGATTATCAAGTCTTGCAGAGATACTTAGCTATATGATTATCAGCTTATTCTGGTGAAGGAGGGGCTGAATATTGAAATGGGAGGCAACACTCTCCACATTGAGCTTGATAAAATCAATGAGATCATCTCCCCGGATACGCTGGTGACTCATTATTGCAAGGAGAGTGACATTTGGGGCTTTATGGAGAGAATAAAGTGTGGGCATGACGAACATATATCCAAATAGTTCATGTCATCTTGGAATAATAGAAGTGTCTCTATTGGCAGTATTCACTTCTAGCTGAACGAAGAGGTGATAGCCAAGATGACTAGGCTATCTATGAAGGGGAGAAAATACAAGAAAATCATTCGAACTCCAGACCCTACTAGCCTTAACCAGTTCTTTAGGGATGGTGAGATACCGGTGAAAAAGTAGGGGGGTTTCAACAGGGAGGTGATGTCGGATTTCTAACTGAAAATCTACCTCATTGTGATGAAATACCTCACTTTGGAAGGTAAGTTCACTATCTTCTACTATTACCATTTACCATTTCTAAACCACATGAGGAACAAAGATTTAATATCCATCCCATTCTTCCTGATACACTCCATTGAAAGCAATATCCTTGACATCAAGGAGAACCCTGATAAGCAAATGCCTATCCTTAACCAAGGCCTCCTCCTCTGCCTTTATCAATTCCACAAAACCATTTTTCCGACACCTTAGCCCCCCTGGTTATCCAAGAAATGACACAAGAGGATTCCCCGGCCAAAATTGAAAACCCCACCCAGTCCTCCTCCTAGTCCGTCCGTATTACCCAGGAGGCTATTCCTAGCACCAAAGAGGGTAAGAATAAAAAAAAATGTGTCAAAAATCCATTTCTCAGGAAGGATTCCTAGGATGTGTCTTATGTATCCGAGTCTGAGGATATGAAAAATAGGAAGGAGGATGATAGTACCCTGGAGATCAACTACAAGGCCAAAAAAAGAAAATTATTGGAAAGCCAGGTCAACCTAGAGGTGGACTTGAGTGGGTTGGGTAGAAGGAGGTCCAACAGATTGGTCAAAGAGCAATGCAAAACTAAACTACTGGAAACGGTGACTAAAGAGCTTTCCTTGTCTAATAAGAACTCCCAATCCACTGAGTCCATGAATGATTCTTCGAAAGAACACATGAGCCCCCCTCATATCCCTATTCCCAAACCCAAACCTACCATGGAAGCCCCCATCATCTCTTCCCTATCCCTTAGCCCTGCTCACAATCCTCTAGAGAAGCCCCCTTCCCATGTTCACAACACTAAAGCCCTGGAGGATAGAAACAAGCTCAAAGGGAATCTTAAGAGGAGGTTTAAGAAGTTGGACAAGGAGATTTCTAAGATAAAGAATAATGTGTAGGAGCTGATGAACCAATGCAGGCTAACCAATAAATTTAGTTTGAAAATTATGCACAGTTCGGCGATGACTCTTTGTCATTTGCAGGATAAGCTTGCGGGTGGCACTCTGGAATCGAATGAGGACAACAAGGACCTCCTCCTATTCTTGCAGGAAGAATGGGTGACTACTCTACTGTCTAAGCAGTTGGGTGGAAATAATTAGCTCAGTTCCTATGTGTTGGTCAATTTTGGAAGGGTTTAGCCCTAGGTCTCCCTGTTCTGTGAATCAGGTTTTTATTAGCTTTTACTACTCTCCGGTTAGCCCTATATGGCTTTTTACTGATACTTTACTTGATACTTTACTTGATACTGTTGGTACTAGATACTCTAGTTTATTTCGTATGTTTAGTAAGGTGACTTTTATTTTTGATAGAGGCAGATTTAGAACTGTTGAAACTATTATTCTATTACTGTTGTTTGATTGGTTACATTAATATGCTGTTAATGTGTTACTAGTCCTCTGTTCTACGAGCCAGCACCCATCTCCTACTTTTATCTATCAAAAAAATTTATTCAATGTACAAATTGCATACCAAGTTGCAATTACTAGTTTACTAGTAGTTTGACCCTCTTTGAGCTTTAACTATGTTGAGACTTCTTGAGACTAGTGAACTGGAGACATATATGATATGTTAGTTTCTCATGTAGCTTCATGAGTCAATGTCCACCTTTTGAGACTTCTTTGTCACCTTACTAATAACCAACCAATCAATTTTTAAGAAAATACAAATGGTTAACTCCCTCCTCACCCTCCATTCCACTATTTTGAATCTAACTTGTTCTCTTTTCTAATCATTAGACTCTATTGCCACATTTCATTCTCCACAAACATTCTTCTACATTCCTGTGAACTTATTGAAAATCATACCAACATTGTGTAGAAAATGTGAAGATGCATAAATGTAATTACAAGTCTAATTACGAGCTTATTGAAAATCATACCAACATTGTGATGCATAAGCATATACCATGGTCTAATTACAAGTCCCACTTATCAAAATTAACATCCATCACCACGATAAATCTTAAAATAAGATTAAGAGCCAACCAACAATATCTAATCAAAAAAGGTTATTAGATAATGTGTTTGTACACCTTAATTCTATCAAATAATTGCATGTGCCACAACCTTTTATTAACTCTGTCATGTTTTTAACAAATTTTTAAAAGAATTACCTATTGAACTCCCATGCATCTATGTCCCAATAAAAATGTAAAAGTGGGTAGCCTCCCTGCCATTAAATTCAAGAAGAAATATTCCCAGCTCAAACATCGCATCCTCAAAACATTGGACTTCGATTATTTCATGTTATCCTTTGGACATCACTTTAATTCTTTAACAAAGCTAAATCTATTATGGAATTCAAAAATTTTGTTCCTCTTCACATCAACCAAACACAAATGATAATATACTATGTTATTGTATGATTCAACTATCCCTATAAAATAGCAATTGCTTTGCTAAGATGTATGATTGACGCAGAGTGAGTTGGCATCACGATTTGAGATATCGAAACCAACTGATCTCCAAATCTTCATAAATGAAGATAATGATTGCCGACTAAACCCCACTAATGCAAAATCTTTGCAGTTAATGCTACTTCCCTTTTTTGTAGTCATGGCATCTGTCTTTAGCATCTCCCTCCATCTATATATTCTCTAATCTTACCTCCAATACTTACACAGCTGAAGTATGTGATTGTGGAGATTAAGGATGGAAAGAGGAATGAAGAGCATCTAGGAATTTGTGTATGTTGTGTGATAGTCCATTTTTCAGTCATAGCAAAATCTTATGGAAATGGCCTATTTTCTTGCAAATTTTCTTGAAGTGCCCTTAATCCTGTGTTCTTCAATGTGTCACCTTGCTCTAGCCCAAATCACATGTGTTGAATCAAAAAATCTAGAAAGTTGTTCAAGTTTTAAGGTCTGCAAGGAACAATTTCAAAAATCTATCTAAGTGTCAAAAACCCATAGTGTTTCTAAAAAATCCATGATATTTTCAGTCTATGTGAAACCCTTCGTTGTTTTTGACCTTGTGCTTCCTCCTTTTGTGCACTTATCTTTTGGCGTCAGAAACCCTCTGTGTTTTCGGTCTTTCACTGTGTCAAAAATCTTGTGTGTTTTCAACCTCATAGTTTTCTATTTGACTGGCATTTCCTATGTGCACAAGTGCGATGGATGATGGGGCCCAGTCCTTGCTAAGGCGTTCATCGCGCATTCTCCAAGTCTCCGGGCGGTTACATCTTTTATTCAGCGATCGGGCAACTATGTTGTCACATGATCTTTTAATGTTTGGCGGTTGGTTAGTGGGCCCAACTCTTTTCATTTCCTGGTGTGGTTAAAGCTCAGACAAGATCGGTGGTTGTCATATGATTGCGTAGAAAAGATGCACGATGTGTAGCCTTTGCGCTTTTGCGACGGTTGTTGGATTTTCCTATGTGGGCGTGAAGTGGTCTCCTCCCGATTGGTTGTCACATGGCCGCATGTCAGAGTTTCCTAACATGCGATCATGCGACGGTTTGCCACGTGTCCGCATGGGTCCCAATCTTCTACAGTGTTCAGTTACTTGGTGGTTAAAATTCATTCTGTGACCTGGCGACTAACGGTTATCTCCTTGTGGCTTGATTCTGGCGGTTAAGCGGCTAACATCTAGCAACTTGGCTAGTAGTTAAGTTTGACTTAGTCACACGGTCGCATGATGGTTGGCCCAGATTTTCAAAGCTTTTTGCAGGTGGGGTCTCTTCGGTTGTGACTGCGCTGGTGGTTATGTGACAGCTTGTGATTGCTTGTCGCATGATTGCATGTTAGAGTTTTCTGACATGCGATCATGCGATCTATTGACACCTATGCTGTGGTCCACTGTCAGACGAGGAGGGTAGCCTGGCAGATCTAGTGGTTGGCATATGATCTCATGGGAGGTTTCAAAACCCATGCGATCATGTGCCTATTGTTTGATTTTGAAGGCTTATTTATAGGTGGCATCGCAGTTGCAGAGTTAGAAGTGGGGCTGATGGGTTTATAAAGTGACTAAAAGGCCGACAGATCTCGTGGTTATCGTATTACCGCCGGGGTAAGGTGCGAGGAAGATAGTTTGGCGAAGTGGTGACAACCGTTGATCATGTTTAAAATTTGAAGCCCATGAAAGTGAGAGGATCAACAGCCATGACTTAAAGCTGGATTAAAGTTTAAATGTGAGCCGCTGATTCGTGGGTAAAACCATAAAGTGACCGTTGGGA
Source organism: Chamaecyparis obtusa (assembly GCA_027943335.1). NCBI lineage: Eukaryota > Viridiplantae > Streptophyta > Pinopsida > Cupressales > Cupressaceae > Chamaecyparis > Chamaecyparis obtusa. The sequence continues at coordinate 51,232 of BSBK01011344.1, forward strand.
TTTGAATTCAAATTTGCAGAGAGTTTTTGTGACAGGAAGGACTAGTTTTAAATGTTTTAGGAGCCTGATTGGATTTGTTTGGTGGTTACAAAGTGGTCCAGAGGCCTGTTACTTGATTGCAGAGACTTTTGTGCCATATGAAGGACTATTTTGATGCTCAAGGTGTGTTTGCAGGTGGCCGGTTTGTACTGGTCTTCATGGCAATTCCTGGTTTTCTGTCCTGATCTCAATGTGCTCGTAATTGCAAATCTGTTTGAGATTTCCTCTCTCTTGGGTTGCCTGTGTTTCTTTCCCCTGCATTGAATTCTTGGTTGTCTCTGGTTGGTGAAGGCTATACCCTAGCTGTCTTTCACTTGTTGCAACCTATTTTGGGTTCCCATGGCAGCTAGTGGTATAAAGGGTCAAAGTTTTGACTTGTAGAGGGTTCCAATTCTTTTGGTTTTGGTCCCAGATTGTTGATAGTGAAAATTTGAACAAGGAGAGCCTGGATTTAGGGTTTGCTTCCTTTGTGTATTTTATCATTTGATAATATATTGATTCTACAAGTCTTAGTGAAAATATTTTGGATTCCAATCTCATATTGGTGTATGTCTTTTTGTTTTGCTCTTGAGCTCATATATGTTGATTGCACAAAGTGGGTTAGCATATGGTAAACAAAGAATATTTTGGACTTATCTTTGAGTTCCTAACAAAGTTAGGATTAAAGTCTTTAAGGTAAGTTCAGTGAGTTCATGGCAGGATAAGGATTTGATGTCCTGATATGTGAGTGAGGGGAGTAATAGGCAAAGCACTTACTCTGAGTCTATATATGTTTGAGTTAATATTTTAGGGTGATATAGGTTGTTAAGTGACTCTCTGCCTTGGGATAAGGCACTGATCCATTCTCTGGAAGTAGTCCATCATCAGCAATCACACACACACAATTAAATGATAAACATTTCAATTAGATAGTAAAAGGTATAGTTATATATTGTTTAGAGATTTCTTTGAAGAAGTGAGTCAAGGGTACACCTGCCTAAGCATTGAGGCTTAAAGTGTAGGAGGATCTCCTTGATCCTTATTAATTGGCCCTCTTCCTTGTAGACTTTGGAGTGGTGATAGAGTCAAAGTTTCATTAGAGTTATCCATCAAAGTATAAATCTACAAGTTTTGAAGATCAAAGGGAACAACCAACATTGTGTTAGCAATGATGGCAATGATTAGTGTAGGGGCATACGCTACTATATCCTGCATGGCTGTGGATTCAGATATACTCCCATGCATGCCCTTTTCTTTAGGGGCCGCCGTGAGCTAGCAAAAGCATGTTGTGATAGCATTAGGATTCTGAACTCCGTTGCCAAGGCAAGTGAGGAAAGGAAAGCTACATGTAAGTGCATAAAGTCATTAATAGGGGGAGCTCCCATCAGCTATACCAGAGCTATCAAATTGCCTGAACGTTGCGGGGTAGACATCGGCATACCCATCAGCCCTTCCATTGACTGCTCCAAGTAAGTGGAAAATCCTCTTCTTTTGTTGATATTACTCATTAAATTCCCTCCATGACGACTCACCATTAAGATGTGTTTTTGATGAGCAGGGTCACCTAAGCTGCCTGAAATCTGCCCATGACGTTGCTAGATGAGTTATATTGCTATGCTTTATGTTGTTTAAATAACACATCTGTATTGTACTACCAAGTGCTTGTACTTCCATAAAGAGACGATAATAAGAAATGTGTTATCCTTCAGTGACAAGGAAAACACACAATTGTTAATGTTACCCAAAAGTGTAATATATGAGTACTCTTGTTTTGCTGGATGTCTAGGTGTTATATAGAAAATTGAGGCGGTATAAGCATCTAACAAACAAAATGTTTGGTGTTCTATACATTTGTATAATAGATGTCACGAAACTGAAAATATGAGTGGATTTTAATTCTATTAATGTTAATCTGAATACTTAAGTCCAAGTTCAAGATCTTAGTTATAAAATTCTCATAATGTATTATAATTTTTAGCTTCATGTGAGAGGGGATTCGTTATAAAATTCTCATATAAGACTATTTAGAAAAAAATATGTTGTAGGATATTATTCTCTGGGTGTAATTTGGTAGCTAAGTGTTTGTACAATGGAATTTTGATGTCGATAATATTTAGTGACTTTTCACTCATGAAAGTTCATGGCTAGAACCACATTATATATATTCTTGATTAGTAATTTAAGAAATATAATGAAACTTTGTACTTTATTCTAAATATTTAACATTAGATTAATTGAAATGTTTCAAATTTATTATAGAAGATTTTATTGAAAAATACTTAAACTATTTCAATTCACAATATCTTATCTATAGAATGGATCTTTATTAAGGAAATTGTTTTTTTCTAGAAAAATAGATTAAATAAGGAGATAGATCAAAATAATAGGTTTCATGGTCTATTAATTTTTACAATAGGAATATAGTATGTTAGTATTTTATGTTATAGTAAGCACTTGTAATGACTTTTATATATAGACATGGATATTATATGTTAATTTATTTTTTTAATAACTTGTGCTACAACATTGATAACAAGGGTTGCAAGCTAGTGGAGTTTCTATGAAAGAGTGGAAGATTGGTTTTTCTTTTGTCTATTTTGTCTAATTAATTTTTTTGCAAGATGTTATACTTGCGACTAGCCTAATAGATATGTATGAAAAATGTGGATAGAGCCTCAATATTCATGAAAGCATGTTAGAAAATGTTTTCTAAGCATTGATGAGGCTTGTATGCTATTATAAGGTGGTCCTATGTGGGTTGACTACTTGGAAACTCCATAAATGACTAACAACTGTCAACTTACTAAAATGCCCTAACCTCTTGGCAAGCATTAAATAGTAAAGTCTTCAATTGCATGCATCTCATAGAATAGACATTCAAATTGTGATATTATACATGCCAATTTGAGTTAGGGCCATGATTTCTTACTGCTAATTGAGCTGCAAGAATATAAATTATCATTTCTTTTAATAAATGGATACATGGTAGAAGAGCCAATAGAGCCTTTACAAAATATATTCTATATCAAGAAGGCAAATTCAAATTAAATTTTGATAGTACCCCAAACATCCAACACTAGCATGGGGTAAGTGCACAAAGATGTGGTACCAAAAAGATGCCACTTTTCTTTTTCACCCCCCATCACGCATAGTGTGCTCGCACTAAAGGGTGTGTGCCCTATGGCTTGGGTTGCCCAAGCCTTAGGCTGGGGCAATCCAAACCAAAATGCGTGTGCCCTATAGGGTGCACGTGCCTTGGAAAACACTTTTTAAGTATTTTCAAAGGGTGTAAGCCCTATAGGGTGCACGCCTTTTGGAAAACACTTTTTTAGTGTTTTTCAAAGGGCGTGCACCCAATAGGGCACACACCCTTTGAAAAAACCTTCTTAATGCTTATTGCGCGGGTTTGAATGCTCATTTTGCTTTCTCAAACCCACATTTTCAGCTAAGAAGGTATTCTAAAGTGCGCACGCCCTGCTATTTTTGCTTGTGAATTGATTATTTTTTTTCATCCATCCATCAAATGGCTCCACGGTGTCATCATGGTCGATCCAAAAGAAGACGTAAGTGTTTTTATAGCCCATGCCTCTTATTTATTTTAAAATTTTAGTTTTGTTGCAATTTATTTTGTTTAAATTTGTTGTGTAATGAAGATTTTAAAATGTAATTTTTTTAATTGCCAGGATGAAATAATCTCCCTCAACCAAACTCTCCACCAAACCCTCCACCAAACCCTCTGTCTCCTCATGAATAACCAAATGAAGAATCAAATCAAAAAAATGAACCTCAATTGCCTCCACCAATCGAGAAACCTCTTCTTGGAACACAACAAAATTTGATGAACCAAATTGAAAGAGGGCAAAAAAAATTAGAATCTTTAATTAATAGGTTAAAATATTCCAGTGGTACGAATCCTGGAAGGGAAAGATTTGCAAAATCATTGAAAGCAATCTTGACCCACGTAAGCGCGGTTAGTGGGCAAATTAATTTATGGTAGGATAAAAGAGAAGAACAAAAACAATATTATGCAAATAAATTATCTTATGCGGACATAAAAAAAGAAAAAAAATCACAAAAGATGACATTTGCCAGCTATTTAAAAAATAAGGGGACACAAATACTCTTAGAACTACAACAAGGAGGTTCCCAATTCATTGGTGCATAAATGAAGACATTACAAACAATTTTTTGGAGAGATGGTGGATGGTCTTTGATTCGCGTCCTTGTAATAATCATAAGGTTCCTATATATTTCTTGAGGAAACTCTATTGCGAGTTTCTACTCAAGGAGATGTCAAACTATTTTGACATTCTGGATTCTCAGGGTAGAGGAGGGGGGTCATCATTTGACCGATATGGAGCACATCATGCCCCTAACGCACCTAGGGCTACTATTGGCAAGCCACAAGTGGATCATGTTAGTATTCCTTCTATTGTGAAGGAACATGTAGAGGAAGACACACTAGGCATGATTAGTGCTCTGACAAAGACTCTCATTCAGTGTGCCACTCCTTTAGTTGAGGGTGGCTATGGTCAATCCTCGAGTGGGCATGTTTTTCAGTCATGTGGATGCTTGTACACATTTGGTACTGGCGACAAAGAGGAAGAGGATTTAGGAATGATGACTGATAGCTTTCTAAATATGACATTTGGCATTGACACACAAGTAAATATTTTCAAGTTCATTAAATTGCTTTGATCATATTTCATTTATAAAAGAATAACTATTTAATTTAGTATTTATTGTTTATGATGAAAATTCAGGACAAGAGTGTCAGTGGCGGTGGTGGTGGCAGTGGAAGTGGGAATGACCCTAATGTCCCCTTTTATACATCGTCGTTAATTCCACAAGTATATATCGAATAAAATATTTTAATTAACATATTTGATTATTGTGTAATTATATGAATAATTGTATCATAACTTATTGTGCATGTGCATTAGATGTGCACTGGTGGACCCTCGACATTCACAACAAACAGTGAAGGGCATCATGCAACTTTCCTTGAGGTATCTTTATTTGCATATTAATTTGATTTACTTGATTATATTTAATTAATGAATGAATGACTAAATTACTAGACAAATTATGATCAAAATCCAGAGGCACGATGATTACATTCTTTCACCTAGGTTTGTGAGGTCACCATTGAGTCCATAGGTATATATATATAATAATGCATTATAATTAACATGCCAGTAGTACGTTCTTATATGAATGGTTATCTTATAATTTTCCATGTTCATGTGCACTAGTTGAATGTTGGAGCTTTGACTTTGACACCGCACACCGGAGGATGCAGTGAAACCTTCACGGAGGTATCATTTACTCATTAGTAGGGTTATAAAAAACATATGTAATCTTAATAACTGCATAATACTTTTTTCGTTTCATTTTCAACATTTGACATCATAGACTCCTCCTTCTGTCCGTGATACTTTAGATCGTGGAGTAGCTGCAACAGTAGCTAGTTATGAAGCACTGATTGAGGTACGAAAGAGATCACTTAACTTTAATTGTTATTTTAATAGTTTATATTGAATTTTATAATGATATTCATGTATGTATTTTAATTATTATTTTAATCATTGTTGTAGAGACTTATTACTCCAGATCGCCAGCATGTGCCTTCAGTAGATGAACATAATGACTCTATACAAATTAAATTTAGGAACACACTTAGGCAAGCATTATATTGATTTCAACTAAAAATAATTTAAAATCAATAAAATAATAAAATAAAAGGTCGTTGCCATAATGAACTTAGAAAATAAGAATGAGTTATATATATTAAATGCCCCACGAATTCAGCGCTACTCAGCTCCACCCAGTCCACGTAAACCATATGGATCCCATCCAACCACCCCATGATAGGAAATCTTTCCACTGCGCGATGAATCAACGGACCACAATCTCGCACAAGATAACCTAGCTATCTCCGCTGTTTAATATGGGCGCTCCACTCGTATATCTCATTCCTTGAGCGCCACCTCCGTGATGAAAAAAACTTTAAGAGATCTCACAACTTATTTTTGATATGATGAAACCCACTAATAGATTCATCTGAGCTCCTATGTAATGTTTACATACGAACTGATATATGCAAGCATATCTCTTGGCTCTAAAAATATCTTAAGCATGGCAATTGCAATTGAAGGCAGTTACAAATGGAAATCAGTGTACTTTGTCGTGGCTGTAATTGCCATGGTGGCGGTGGTGATGATTGGAAAGGCGGACGGCGCAATATCATGCTCAACTGTGGTCTCTGATTTAATTCCGTGCCTCTCCTACGTTTCAGGAAGTAGTGCTAAGCCCACAAAAGGATGCTGTAACGGCATTAAAACTCTCAACACCGCCGCCAAAACAACAACCGATAGGCAAGACGTGTGCAACTGCATAATGTCGGTGGCGTCTTCGTACAGCAGTTACTTTGATAAGGCCAGCAAGTTGCCCGGTCTGTGTGGGGTTAATCTTGGCTTTGCCATGACACCCTCTCTTAACTGCAGCACGTAATTTCTTGATACCTTCATTGTTTTTGTTGTTGTTTTTTTAATGTCTTCTTACATGGCCGTCTTTGATTTCATCATGGCTTTTTCTTTTCTTATTTACAGGATCCGTTGAAATCTACTTATGGCGGAGCTACTAGCTTTGTGTTGCAGTAAACTTATAGTATCTAGCTGATACCTCAATGAGCATTGGGGATTAAATAAAATGTAAACATAGCGCTTTAAAGGCGATGGGTAATAAATAATACCATTGCTTAGTCTTCTGCTTCTGCGCATATAACTGTTGTATAGGCGGTGTGGGGTCCTTCCAATAATATATTCTACACCTCAAGTTATTTTCTCCAAATTGTGTTCGTGCTAAGTTGGTTAGACCAAAATGGGAGTGAAATAAATAGAGCGACTCCGAGGATCATCTAAAATAATATGTTTTTTTATCTATTGGGAATGTCTTGTTTACATTATCCTTTAATTTCTTAGACAGAAATTCTGAAGCCCTTTTCGTGTAAATATGAAAGAGCGAATAGGAAATATACAAACACCAAATAAAACAGAACAAAGTGAACACAAAGACTTATAGTGGTTTGGCTTCAGTCTATATACATGCTTGAAGCAGGGGAAGATCTTTATTAATCAGAGGAAAAATACATGTTTACAATATAGCAAGTGAGAATAAATATCTCTCTCTTTGTCCAATAAAGAAGCTGAAGTGCCATCAACAATTGGGGGAAAAGATAATAAAACCTATTGGGCTTCACACCCCAACAATCTTTCATTTGAAGACCAACTACTAATCTATCAAAGACATTCCCCTACTTCGATCTTGTTATCACATTCTCAAAATGTAGACAGAAGCTCGGGAAATCTCGAGCTTCTCGTGTGTAATATCCTTTGTTAGAGCATAAGTTTGATTTTCCGTGGTGTCAATCTTCTCCACATGAACCTTGTCTTCTTCAACCACATGTTGAATGTATTGATAACATAGGTCAATATGTTTAGAATGACGCTGAGATGTATGATGCTTAGTCATAAAAATGCCACTACTACTATCACAAAACACAACAAAATTTGATTGCTTCAAGCCTAATTCTCTAAACAAAAGCTGCAACCATACCATCTCCCTTGCTCCCTCAGAGAGAGCCATATACTTGGCCTCTGCGGATGATTGAGAAACTATATGTTGCAATTCAGAACCACAATATATAGTTGTGCTAGCAAACGTGAAAATGTAATTAGAAGTAGATCTTCATTTGCCTAAATCCACACCGAGATCAAAATATACAAATCTTTGCAACTATGCTTTATAGTTTCCAAAACATAAATCAAAATCAGAAGTACCTTTTAGGTACATCAAGATGCATTTGACACCCCCCCAATGAGGTGTACTAGGATTACTAATAAATCTTCTTATTACTCTCACTACATGGGCAATATCTAGGAGAGTAGAAATTATGGCATACATAATATGAGCTCAACCATAGATGTATAAGCAATGCCTTACATAAAGTTCTAATCCTCTTGTATTTTAGGACACATTTCAGCGGAAAAACAAAAATGAGAAGATAGAGGAGTGCTTATAAACTTAGCCTCTAACATAGAAAAATAGTCAAATACCTTTTCAATGTATTATTTTTCTGATAACCAGTTTTTCTTTTTGTTCCTATCCCAGAAAATAGTCATTCCAAAGATTCTTTTTGCTGTCCCTAAATATTTCACAAAAAAATCTATTAGCTAATTGTTTCCTAAGCTCATGAACAATCCTTATGGTAGTGCTAGTCACTAAGATATCATCCAGATAAAGTAGAAGTATGACATAAAAACTTATGCTCTATCATAAATTGATTAAATTTGAGATACCATTATTTTGGGGCTTGTTTAAGTCCATACAAGCTCTTCTTCAACCTACAACAAAGATGCTCCGGACTCTATTTGAAAAACCCTTCAAGATGGATCATATATAATTCCTAATCAATATCTCCATGTAGAAAAGTGGTCTTTACATCCAACTACTCAAGATCGAGGTCCCATGTTGCTACCAAGCCCAAGAGAACTTAGATTGTAGTCATTTTCACCATTGGAAAAAAAATCTCATTAAAATCCACACCTTTCTACTAACCATAGCCTTTGAAAACAAGCCTAGCCTGATAACGTATCCATCCTCCATTCTCTTCTTTCAATTTGTAAACCCATTTAGTTTTCAAGTGTTTCCTATTGGGTGGTAAAGGCACCAAGTCCCAAGTTTGATTTTTCAATAACAAATCCATCTCCTTATGCATTGCATCTTACCATTTTTTACAAACAATACCTTTACAAGAAGCTTTGTAATTTGTTGGCTCTATTTGATCATAACTTAGTAATATTGCATTTGCCTCTTTAGAAAACAATAACTCTTAATTAGAGAATTTAGAAGGAATCCTTGAGGATCTTCACAATTTAGTATCATGACTCTCCTGATTTTAATTATGAGGGGGATTTTGTATAATTTCTTGTACCTCATCCAAATTTCTAGACTTATCCCAATTAGGATTAACATTGTCTGTAAAAATTATTACCAAAGTTTTGTAAGTTGGTGTTGTCCCTATTATTTTTCTTTCATTCTTAATTCATCTTTTCTCATCTTTGCAATGCATAGATGCTCACCCTATGGTCTTCTTCATTCTTCATGCACAAAAACATTTTTATCACCTGTGGCCTAGGAATAAAATAGAACACTACAAATGTTTAGTTCATGAGCAGCGTGTATTGAAAGACTATATTCTAGTAGTGGACATTGTAAAATAAATTGATGCTAATTAGAGGCATCATCTGGTAGAACAAGACCATCTATAGATTCTTGCATAGGATACACATCATGTAGAGTTTCTTGTTGAGTTAGATTGGTTAGGCCTCTACCATAACTGGCGGTATTTTTTTAATGTCTTCCTTTACTATAGTGATCAATGTTTGTAGGCAGTGTTCTATTGACCATAGGATATGAATAATAGAATGAACTTTGTCAACCATGGTTTGAACAATGTGAACCCTAATTTATATTTGAATACCAAGAAAAGTCAAGACTTTCAAGATTCTCTTCAACTAGTTCCAATTCAATTGTCATGCCATCCAAATGAGGATTAATGCCAATAACGATGCCTCTTTGTGGTGAGTGGTTAAGTGTTTCACCTCTATTTATGGATGATGGAGAAGATCCATTCTATAAATGCTAGATTGAGTTGTTATTGTTTAAGACAGAATGATCCTGTCCATTTCTGTGATCAATGCTATTAGGGAATATAAAAATTTCTCTATCAAGGACTATGGAAAAATAGGATTTCATTGAAAACATGTGATAGAAGGAACTAAAATTGAATTGAACATAGTTTTTGTTCCTTCAATTTTGTTTTGAGAAAACTATCCTTTTGAGGTATTATCTTCAAAAGTAGAAAGAGGTACATATTCTTTTATTGGTTTTCCATGTAGTTGCAAACCGAGAAAGAACTTTTCATTGAATATTACATCCCTACTTTTAATAATCTTCTTTTCCATTGGATCTCCAATTTTGAATCCAAATGGATACTCATCATAGCCTAAAAATATGCCCTGCTATGATTTAAGATCCAACTTTGTCCTTTTTTCCTTTGGGACATGTACATAGGCTTGAAATCCAAATACCTATAGATGTGTGTAAGAAGTCCTTTTTTTTCTAACCATTCCTCTTTCGGAATACTGAAATCCAACCAACATGAAGGACTACAATTGATAAAATATACCACTGTAATACATGTCGCAGCCTGAAATTCTTTACCCAATCTGGATTAGAGAGCGTACACCAATCTATCTCTAGTGTTGTTCTATTCAACCCCTCAATTGCTCCATTCTCTTGAGGAGAAAAAGGAACAATCTTGATTCTATGAATACCTTTATTTGCACAAAAACTATCAAATTCCAAGGAAAAAAACTCTCCTCCATTATAAGTTTTTAAGAACTTAATCTTGTGCCCAATTAGACTTTCAACAAGAACCTTGAATATTTTAAATTTAAAAATTTAAACTTTTAATTTTTTTGAAAATATGTAAACCCAAACTTTTCTTATATAATCATCTAGAAAAGTAACAAAGTAATTAGCCCCTCCAATAGAGGTTACCTTAGTGGCTCTTAAGAAATCAAAATGAACCAACTCCAATGGTGTGTTCTTCTCATGTCCAGTCATCAAGAAGGTAACCCACTTTTGTTTTCCATAAAGATAATTCTCATAAAATTGTAAACCAATAGATTTTAGACCTATCAATTATTCCATTTTTACCATATCATCAAGTCCTTTCTAACTCATGTATCTGAGCCTTTGATGCCAAATCTCTAAGTTTCTATCCATAGCTAACATAGAAGCTCCCACATCACCATTACTTTCTAGAACATATAAGCTACCAACTCCATCTCCCTTTGTATCCACTAATGCTCCCTTGTTTACTTTCCAAGTATCAGGATAAAAGAAAGCATTGCAGCCTTAAGTGTGGAGATGATAAAGAAAAATCAGATTTCTTTTTAATTTGGTAACATGAAAAATATCCTGATGCAGTCAAGGAAGGAGAAACCTACAAGACATCATTCCAACCTTGCAACTAACAGAAACACAATGGAAACAATAGATAATATAGAAAAGAAATGAAAGATTGGCCTTCGATTATTATCATAAAATTAATTATAACTGATCTACAACATGAAATCTTATATGGAAAGCATACATTCTTGATTATGATAAAAAAAATCCTTAAAACCCTATCCAAAATATGACCAAATAATCTTATGAAAACCACCTTATCCCTTAGTAATAAGTTGATAAGCTTATATAGCTAATACAACCATCGGTCGGTCCAAAAAAAATCACATTTTCAAAGATCATAGAAAATGTAATACAACAATTAGGTTAGCTCCCAAATCCATGGGAATAACCCCTAGTGAATAAAACAAGAGATGCAATCACAGAAGAAAATAATCCTCAAATGTAACAATGGTCTAGCATGAGCACAACCAAAAATTCAAATCGGTAGATCAAAAAATTGACCGGTGAATACAACAATTGGCTAGATAATGAGAAATAGGACATCTTACAAAGAATGTTCAATAACTCTCGCATGATTAGTCTAAATGAGGTGTGATTGTAGGATAAGGCTCAAGAAAAATCCATGAACTCACTGTAGAAACTACAACTCATGACAAGAAGTACATATCAATTGCAAGAAGAATACGAGAATAATCAATAGGAAACTAAACATATTTTTGGTTAATGCAAGATTTATTAAATCCCAAGATGCTCCTACATCATATCCTTCTATTGGCAAGTGATGTTTTGGGAAAACTATGGCTCACTTAAAGGTTTTCATTTATGGCAACACTTATGCTAGAGTGATTGCGTGAAGTTGTTATAAGTATTGGAGACACAATTATGAAAATCACTAAGTATAGAATCATAATAATAGTATATTGTAGTACAGTTTTGGTCAATCAAGATAATATATGATGTATTATGGATTGAAAACTTAGAGGAAGATAATTTGGGATATGTATCACCTTCACTTAAGGTCGCACGTATTTTAGTGTTGATATCAGTAAGATATAGTGATACGAAGGTATGCGAAAATAGAGAAATAGTGAAATAAGGCATATGAACAGTTGTGATGATTGAGGGAAGGTTAGATGGAATGCTAACGTGCTAAGTTAGGTGAAAGTTGTATATTTCCAACACTTTGGCAATACAAGATCACTGACTCTACATTTATTATTTGTATAAATAATTGTTATATTTTGTATTGTATTTGAAAGCTGACTAGATGGAAGAATTAAAATAAGTATAGATCATTTTGTGGAAGCGATAAGTGTGAAACTATGTGATAGAGATGGATATGTGATGGATACGAATTTTAGATATTGGTAAAGACAGATATCAGATGCGAGATCAGAGATTGGCAGAGCTATAACTGCAACTATCAAAGCATAGAAGATGCTTGTGTAGTTCACTTATTGAAGAACACTTTTGTAACAGAATTTTGGTTGTAAGAGATGTAAGCTCACCACACCTTTAACAGGGTTTTTTTATACCCCAAACAAGGTTCTCTATTCCTCTAAGAAGGAAATATACTATGTAATACTCAGATCCTACAAGGGTTAGCTCTCCTAATAGGGATTCAATATTTTATTGCATAGTTGTGGGTACCATCCCCACCGGGCTTTTCCCTTGGCTAGGGTTTCCTCAAAAACAAATAATGGTGTTATGAATTGTGTGTCATGTGTTTATGTTCTTTTTATTTCAGCATTGGTATGGTTTATTTTCAGTTGGTTGAAGTTTAATTTAAAGTGTTATAATACTCATTCACCCACCTCTCAGTATTACTTAGTCCTAACAATTACTATCAGAGCTATTCGCCCTTAGAGAGAAAACCTAATAGCTTAAGGTAGATTAGAATGGATTCAAAAAGTTTGCAAGAGAACTTTGAAGAAACACCTGATGACTTGGATAAAGAATAGGCTAAGAATGGAAAATTCAAATTCAAATTGAGAACAATAGAAGATTTCATTAAAAAATTTAAGCAATGACTTGAATTTTCAAGAAGTTAGAGACAAGACCTTATGGATAAAATCAAAGAGAATTTTGACGTGGACCAAGGCATGGTGGATCTAATTAAGGACAATCCATCTTTGCAGCTTCATAATTACACATTGAAAACTCAACACAACAAGATGTTTCAAATGAATTTTAATTAACATGCTCGACTATACGGCCTTCCAGGTTAGGGCCAATTAGAAACAGAAACAAGTTCTTCAAGATCCACACAGATCTAATACAATCTTAGCTAGTTCAACTTTGAAACAATCAGTAACTGATGGAAACCCTAAGGTAGATCTAAACTTGAGCTCTCAAGCCTCCAAGCAATCTCCTTGTCTCCAAGTGTGCAAACCACTAGCTCTGCAACTACAAACTATTAGATAACAATCTGATCTGCAAAATCATGCAAGATCTTTTCCACAACTTTACCAACTCTAGCTTTGCTAGCACATCCAAACTGATGTCCACTATGATGTTGATATCCCTAAACAACTACCCAAACATCATATAAATACTAATCATTAGCCACAAGTCGGCTTGATGAAACCATTAACTACCCCTAACAACTATTAAATGCAATACAAGTCAGCTTCAAAATAGCCTTACAAACATTTAAATCCAACATGTCAGCCTATAACAACAACTACCAATAATAAATGCACCAAGTCAGCCCAACGAATCACACAGAACTCTAGTTGGTAAACTAGAACTACCAAACAATAGTGAAATAATCAAGCATGCCAAGCTTCGCTGAGCACCAGTGTCGACTGAGCACCACAGGCATCACCGCGTAACACTTTCACCAAGTGCTAGAGATTACCAAGTTCCTTTAGTGACTGAGCTTCCTTCAATGATCGAGACCATCGGTTAAGGCTGCAACCGAGTAACACCGGCCAAACAACACACCTCCATGAAGATTCATAGAGTACCCTAGAATGACCCTACATCAGACACCCTAGGTTCAAAAATATTTTCATATGTGAGAAGAACATCTTCCGGGATTCAGCACATAAACCCCAAACTGATTCTTCACATACAAGTCCATGACCTTTTTATTTTGCATACTCTTCCACTTCAACCTTCTTGATCTCTTCAAGTCTTTCCTTGACAATACATAGGTCTATCCTTCACACTGATCAACCATACCTTCAGGATCCACCAACTCAACTTGGCTACTAATACTCAGGCTTGTCCTACCGAGTGTTTTATCCAACAAAGGCATCAAGAAAAACTTCATGTCATCCTTCTTAGTAGTAAACACATTTCTAACATAGTCATACATAGCTCTGCAATCATATTGCCAAGGTCTACTGAGAAATATATCACAACTATTCATCTTCACAATGTCACATAACATAAGATCCTTATACTAGCCAATCTGAACATCAATAAAGCATTGTTCTCTTACATCCAGAGCATGAACATCTTGTAACTAGCCAATCCTATAAGGACAAGGATGCTTCATTCTATTCAACTCAAGATTTTGAACCATGTCATTAGCAACAAGGTTATTAGTACTACCACTATCAATAATAACATCATAAAGTCTACCTCCACACTTGCATCGAGTCCTAAACAAGTTACTCCTCTAACAAGGTTCCTCCTTTGTACCAGTCAATGTGCACCGAAGTAGCAAGTTCTCAAATTCAGGTTCATTCTCATTCACCCCGGTAGTTCACCAGTCACCAACCTTCTTCTATGTACACTCAAAAGAAAGGTTCCCTTCCTCTCCATAGTTATAGAAAATGCCCTTAAAGATAACTCTACATGTCTTGTTCTTCAGTTCCACAGGTTTCTATTCATCTTCTACATCAGTCAGTTTATCCTTCACCGAATGATCAATATTTTCCTTCCCTCGGTGATTACTATGTTGTTTCCTCTTGAACTTATCTTCTACCTTCAGAGCATACTGATAAGCATCTTCAATAGAATCAATCTTCAGCATACCAAGCTCATCCTAAATATTGAATCTCTAACCATTCCCATACCGACCTACCTTTTCCTTACCAAGCTCTCAGTGTCCAGACTGAATAGTAAGTTTGTAGAAATCCTCGGTATAATATTCAATAGATAAATCCTTATGTTTCAGATTCTGCAACTTCTTAAACAAGTGAAGCTCATATTCAAAAGGTATGAACTTAGCTTTCAACTTAGTTGCCATCAACCTCCATCGATTTATCTTCACTTCACCTTCATCTTCTCTATTTCTTTGTAATTCATTCCACCAAAGAGCAGCATGTCCTTTCAATTTTTTTTGTGCTAATCTCACCCAAAGAGGATCTTCAATTTCTTCCAGCTCAAAGAAATCTTCAATTTCACCAATCCAATCAATCAAATTCTTAGGCTTCAAAGTAGCAGAGGAAGTAGAAACTTCCATTCGGTAACTATTACTTAACCGAGCTCCAAATCTAGGCAATCGAGTAGTTTTTCTTCACCAGATCTATCCCTCCAGTCATCACCACTAGATCCAGTAGGTTCAAAGTCTCCAGTAACTTCCTCATAACCATCTTCAGTACCAACATTCCAAGGTACACCAGCAACAACTCTCATGATCTCGACAACTATGTCACTCTTCATCAACTCCATCTCAGATTCGAAATCTGATTTTACCTTCTCTGTAATCCAAGGTTTCATAGTATCATAGAGATCATAAAGTACTCTAGGGTCTAATTTTCTTGGAGACATCCTTAAAGATAAGAGAAAACCTTTGCAAAAAAACCTACACTGACCACCTTGTAGAAATCTCCAAGTTGTATGCAAGTCAGATCTCAACCTACCACCTTGCACAAACAAATAGGGAAAGATCCACAAGTTCAGTGCCATAGATCTGCAACTTAGATCATATGATCTCTTCACCAATAGGATCAACTTCACAAGATTAGGCTTGCTAGGTCAACCTGTGTTCCACAAGATCAACTCTTCTTTGATACCACGTGATGCAGACCAAGGTAGGGAGGATCCAATTAAGGACAATCTAGCCTTGTAGCTTTAGAATTACATAGTGGAAAACTCAACACAACAAGATGTTTCAAATCAATTTTCATTAACATGCCCAGTTGTAAGGCCTTTCGAGTTAGGGCCAATTACAAATAGAAACAAGCTCTTCAAGATCCACACAGATCCAAGACAATCTTAGCTAGTTCAACTCTGAAACAATCAGTAACTGATGGAAACCCTAAGACAGATCTGAACTTGAGCTCACAAGCCTCCAAGCAATCTCCTTATCTCCAAGTGTGCAAACCACTAGCTCTGCAACTACAAACTGTCATATAACAATATGATCTACAAGATCATGCAATATCTTTTCCACAACTTCACCAACTCCAACTTTGTTAGCACATCCAAATTGATATCCGCTATGATGTTGATGTCCCTAAACAACTACCCAAACATCCTATAAATACTAATCATCAACCACAAGTCAGCTGGATGAAACCATTAACTACCCCTAACAAATATTAAATGCAATACATGTCAGCTTCAAAATAGCCTTACAAACATTTAAATCCAACATCTCAGCCTGTAACAATAGCTACCAAAAATAAATGCACCAATTTGATCCAACAAATCACACAGAACTCCAGTCGTTTAACCAGAACTACCAAGCAACAGTGAAATAACTAAGCATGCCAAGCATCGCCAAGCACTAGTGTTGACTGAGCACCATAGGCATCACTGAGTAACACTTTCACCAAGCACCAGAGATTATCAAGTTCCTTCAATGACTGAGCTTCCTTCAATGACTAAGATGGTCGGTCAAGGTTGCAACTAAGTAATAATGGCCAAACAACACACCTCCATGCAGATTCACTGAGTACCCTAGAATGCCCCTGCATTATATTTAGACAATGATACATCAAACCAAGTAAAGAAGCTGGAGCAAGAAAAATAACAAATCAATCCTTTGATGATTAAATAATTCAACATGAAAAGGATGAAAAATACAAAGTTGAAAAAACTCTAAAGGAAGAAAATGTGGAGATAGGATAAATGTTAGGAATTGGATCAGTACAATCAAATCATAAAAGGTGAACTCACTCAATCCAAATTGCACATTGAGAAGTTACACATGAATAGTGATAAAATTGATCAACAAAGAGAGAGACAAAAACCTGAAGGAGACATGACTGGATCTAGATATAATGATTGAGAATATTCTAAGACTAATGATGAATGACATGAAGTGAAGACTGAAGATAGATCACTTTTGAATAACCAAAAGATCAGATCAGACCTTTCACAAGTAGATGCTTTGGATGCAACAAAGTTGGACACATGAAAAGAGATTACAGAAGTAAAGGTCCTTTCAAAACCCTTTACCAGTTATTGTGATAACTATTATGCATATGGACATAAGAAAGAAAAATGTAGGAAACTAGATCAGTCAAGGAACATAAAATATTACATCAGAGAAGAGTTAGCAGCCAAGATCACATACTACAAATGTAATAACCTTGGGCATACTGCAAGGTATTATAAGCTGGAAGATAATCAAAATAGAAGACCACCTACATGTTTCAAATGCAACAACTTATGACACATAGAGAATTTTTGTAGGTTTAATGGAATGAACAATAGAAGAGGACCACCACCTGTGGTTATAAACAAGAATATTGGTGACAGTGGTAAAATTCTTAATGAGTACATGGATGAGTTTAAGAATCATTTCAAGAAACCATAAAATGAAGATGATAAGAAGATATGGAAGGTAAAAAATTTAAATAAGGCATTGGTTCGGGGAGAGATAGTAGATACTACTATTAATTTGCATGATATTGACATTACTACATCGACCTAGAAGGCCACATGGCCTTAGGGGGAGAATTGGATACAGACAACATAATATATCTAGCCCCTAATTATGTAGAATAATCTCATGTGATCTTAGATATAGTGTGTATAGACACTATGGATTTTATGTTTGTGATCACAGCATTTGGAAATTCATATCCTATGATCGCAAAATTATGTTTGAATGGATAGTGTGCAAAGTTGAGCTACTAGTGATTAATGCATTCACTCACCTTGTGATGGATAAAATAACTTGAATCATATCATTTCTGCACTAATTGATTAGTAGAGACCAAGAAGATCAGAGTTAAGATGCACTAAAACCATCTAGAAACTACATTGTGTGATCGTTTGAAGCAGAAGTTTCACATTTCATCGTATTGAAGGTATTTAGATCATATACTTTTTCAAGAAGATATGGATTCACCTATGATATTTTATGTTATTGATAGACAAGGTATAAGTTTAAGAGGCACCCATTTAAGTCTTGTGAGGATGATCTGGAAGGAGCATTTTCGCAAACCCCTTAGGGCATGTTACATGTTGAGGATATTAGATCTTATATACACTACAAGTATGAGACTATAGGAAATAAATAAATCTATAAGGAATTAGGAGAGATGATAGAATCTGATGGTAAAATGAAAGAAGAGTTCAAACATCTGGAAGAGCAATCTATCATTAAGCTAACCGGCCTTAATGAGTTCTACAAAACTAAATGGCTCAAGATCATTCTAAGAGTAATCCATGATTAATTCATTTGGATAGGAGAGAAACTTGTTAAGATATGTAGTCATTTGATTCATGAGATAACTAGATTGGACAATGTTGGAGCCCTTCTAGTAGCTGAGAAGAATATCAAGAAGCAAGTAGAAACCCTAAGACATTCTAAATGGGATAAGAGAGTGATGACTGTGAATGATATCTTTCATTAAGATGTGAGATTGGTAGTAATGCTACTAGGATACAAGTTATTCTATAGTAGAAGACCTAATTTTGTGTCAGAAGGAATAATTATGATGGCTTATAGAATGGTGAAGGAAAATATCAAATATAACTTATGTGAAATCCTAGTACATCAACTCTTGGAAAATGTGAATATTATCAAGAAGGACAATTCAAAAGCTTTTAGGTTTGGTTCACTTGTGATCCACATGTACATCCACATTGAGCACAAATTTCCTAGAATGTACCCTAGACCATGGAATAATAGTGTACCTACTGATATACAAGTCTCAGAAAGCTACCGAAATTAGAATAAAAATTGGGTAGATGGTGAACTATTTGTAATGACTAAAATTCTTCAAAGGAAAATGAAGGAGAGCAACGTAGTGTAGGGATGGAGGATCCAATAATGGACAATCCAAGCCTACACTACTAATTAAAACAATAACAAGCACAACAAAATTCAATAATATAATGCTTCAAAATAGAATTTCATTCAACATGCCCGACTATAAGGCATTCCAGCTTTTGGCCTATTACAATGAAAGTACAAAGTATCAGCAAGATCTTGCAAGATCCAAGGAACCACCAACTAGTTCAGATCTGCAACAGGTAGCCTTTCATAGGAACAACCAACATAGGATCTAAACTTGTACTCACACTTCCAAGAACCCCTTGTTGTCTTAAGCCCATAGGCCACTAGTTTTGCTACAAAGTCCCAGATTCACAAATCTACTTCTACTCTACTCTTCCATCATATCATTCTCCTTCTCCTTCAAACTAGACTTAATAGGAATAGGTTCATCAACCTTTTTCTCCTAAGGTTTATCATAAGGACAACACCTAATAATTCTACAACCCTTGTTTCCTACAAAGCTATCATCTTATGCTGAGCTCCTTCATGCCTACCCACATAGGTGTTAGCATGACCTATTATACACTAAGTTTTCACCCTTGTTTCAAGTTGTCGTAGTCTTGATAACCTAGTATAACATGGGAATCATCTCCAGGTTGTGGGACCTATGCTAACTGAGATGAGACCTCTACGTTCTAGGCAGGTTCCTCTTGGATAATCTCCCTAATTTTCTTCTTAACATCAAAAGTAAAACTTGAGGGGAAAAGGGATAGAAGGAGTACTTGAAAGGGAAATGACTTGAAAGGAAACTACCTACTAGGTGATGCACCGAAATGAAGGTATGAATTACAATATAAAAGATGGCCTCAATGCAAAAACTTAGGTCTAGGAGATCACAACTTACTGAATAGGCTTGCATAAATATTTCATAGGAGGGTTTACAAACAAAGAGGGTATTCAGTGAAAGAGAGGGATTCTTTCACAAATAATGACACTCTTTAGGGTTAGACAACAATCTATGACCTGCAAACAAACATTCACCTCTGCAACTTGGTATAGGAATGAGACATGATAATTAAGGGGTTGAAGTATACCCATAAAAGCATTGCCATCAAATCATCCAAAATGATACACAAAATTGCAGAAAGGAGGAGGGATCAAGAACCCTAAGATATCACTGAGAAACATATCAATACTAAATTCATTAAGAGATAATTCAGAAAAGAAGCATAGGGACATGAAGAATATCACAAAATACCTTACAATATCTGAATGATCAATGGGAATTTACAACTATAGAAAACCAGAGGGAAAGAAGAATGCCACAGATAGATTTCTAAGAAAAGATATATTTTTCTCTTTACAATTGTCCAACTCTTCTTTTACAAAAAGTCCATTATGATCTCTAAAGCTCTCTAAAAAATGTTATATACATCTCCTCCAATGCACACAGGTAGGAGCCAAAAAATATCTAAATAGGGTTACATAATTTTTCATATAATAATCAAACCCTAATTCTGTCAAATTCAGCCATAAATGCACATGAAAATATTCCAGCTAATTAGATATCTATGTTTGCATGTCCATTTCATGTTTATACCTGTAAAAATCTAGTCACCATGATCCATCTACCTACCTGCAACTCGATCTTGCCATAACTGTTGAAATCTGATATTTTGAGATATTTGAATTTAAAAAATGATAAAACGGTCACAGGTGGTGCTAAAATTCCCTATCGACGATGGACATTTGAAACTCAATCTCTCTTTAAAACATGACCATCAAATCCTCCTTTTTACCCGGGCTCGGCACTTGACTGGAAAACTAACTCAACATTTACCTTGGGTTCCAATTTCCATCAGGCGCAGAATCGTTTAATACTTCAGCTGACCCTGGTTAAGTCTGGCGAACACAAAAAACTACTTTAGTCACTAATTCACAAAAAACTTCACTAAACCCTAGGCCCATTTTGCCATTTTTCACCTTTCCATTCACCCTGACTGCCTCATCAACAAACACTTTGGCAGGCTCTGACAACGGACCCACTGCAGCATTGATTCTAATCCAATGGTAGGCGCATGATCTCATGGCCGCTGAATATTCCTTCAGATCATGCACCAGTCATAGATCCTTTTAGAACTGGGACCCCATGACACATTAGATCCTCTGATAAATCCCCGTCATCACACATCAGCCAATCAAATGCAAGCATGTCAGTGCCAGGTAGCACATCAAACCCACGACCTAGAGATTCTCATCGGACGGTTGTCGCATGATCTCATAGGGTCAGAAGATTCTATGAGATCATATGACCACCATAGATCTTAGCCTTTCTGACACATCTGTAGACCTTGTGACATGGTCCCACTAATAGATCCAAGCTATCATCCGGCCAACCAATAACAAACGAGCACGTCAGAAACTAAGGACCAACCTAATAGAGCTCAGAGATAAAGTAAGATCAATGGTAGGCACATGATCTCATGTGTTGGAAGATTTCCTTCAGATCATGCACCAGCCACTAGATCATCATCCACTAAAAACTGTCGGGCCTGTGGTGACATGGCATCAAATCACAAGTCTTTAACCAATCAAAGGTGTATAGCTCAGACAACGTGGCCAGACCCACTTACAACCAAACATTGTAGATAGGAAGATTGATGGTCATCAAAAGATCTCATGGGATCTTCTGACCCTATGAGATCATGCGACAACCATCAGATCTAGAATCTTGACTTTAGCCACTAAGCAGAGACCACCAACTCAAAAGGTTACCATTCGCTGGATTGCCAAATGTTAGAGCCTTGACCACCAGGAATCAAAGATTTGGCAACTGAAGGAAATAAAGTGCACGTGGAAATTGATGGAACCTAAGTGGCCGATAAAGTTAATTGCAAATTAGAATAGATCCCTAGGGTTTTTAGCTTATAATGACTAGTTTTATGATTTTTTTATGACTACAGACCAGGGGACTTTAGAAATTTGCAGAGGCCAGAGAGCAGGGTAGAACACCATGAAATTTTTTGAGGTGCATGGTTGGGTTAAAACGGGGACTTGGGGATAGATTTAGCCAAATTTGTATAAGACAAGAAAATTTGGGTAACATTTTGATGATTTTTGCTGGATGTCAGCCAATTGGACATGGAAAACTAGTGGCCTAAAAGCAGTCCATTGGGCATGGGGTCATCTTCTGAGCACACAACTTGATAGAGAGACAAAACTGGAACCAGAGAGACAAACTTGTGAATAGGCACTTGTTGAAAAGTAGGAACCTAACCTATAAAATAGGAAAATAAGGTAGGAAAACACATATTTACAAGAATTTATAGAGAGGGATTAACCTCAAAGAAAGGATTCAAGTGGAAACCATTGGCTGAGATTGGGAGGGAAACTTCTTCAAGAGTTGATAGATGAAAAGCATTGGGTCCCTTGCACTCTTTTATCACAAATGGTCCACCCCAAAATGAATCAAATATTGTATGTCTACTAGGTTTGGATTTGAACTCATCCCACTTGAGGACTACATCCCCAACCTTGAAATTTCTAGCCCTGGCTCTCTTGTCAAAACTTTTCTTTGTCTGAATCTGATGGAACTCCATATCTTTCATAGATTTGTCTCTAAGTTCCTCCAACTCCATGAGCTGAGCATGTCTAATCTATAAGGGATCTCCTTCTTCAAATAGAGCATATTGAGTGGCCAAGTCCAGAGCTGGTAATTCGGTTGAAATGGACAACTTAGCCTCTCTACCATAGACTAGCACATAAGGAGAATTCCCAATGATCTTCTTTGGAATAATTTTATCCAACCATAAGGCAGACCTGAGTTTAGTATGCCAATCCCTCTGGTTGTCTTGTAGATTCTTCTTGATTATCCTAATCAAATTCTTGTTTGTTGATTATGCTAAGCCATTGCCTTGAGGGTAATAATTTGAATTGGTATTCAGATAGATGTCATTCTTGACTGTCCACTCTAAGACTTTGAGGCCTGTGAATGCTAATGTATTAACTGATATGATGGAATTAGGAGTGCCAAACCTATGAAATATATCATCATAAAAACCTAGGACAACACTCTCATTGGCCTCTTTTAATGCAATTTCTTCTGTCCACCTAGTGAAATAATCTGTTGTAGTGATTATCCATTTATGGCCTGCACTAGATGGAGGATTGATCATTCCAATGAAATCTATGCCCCACTTCATGAAGGGTTGCTTTGTTCTGACTGGTTGTAGGGGAAAGGCTACAAGCCTTTCTTTTCCTACAAACATAGCACACTTGATGCATTTCCCCACATACTCATGACTATCCTTGAAGATAGATGGCCAATAGTATCCAACCCTCATGATTTTGAAAGTAGTAGTCCTAGGAGAAAAGTGACCTCCAGAAGGTACATCATGAAATTCAAATAGGGCATCAGCTATCCTTTCTAAATCAATGCATATTAAAAGGACACCATTGCAATCCTTTCTAAAAAGAACTTCATCTATTAGCACAAATGGAATAGATTGCAATCTATAATACCTCCTTTTTGCTAAATCTAGATCTACAGGACATTGTCCTATCTTCAAATAGTTGATCATATTAGGCAACTAGCTTGTTGCCTTGGCTTGTTTTTTATTAGAATGCATCACTAGAGATGCATCCAATTGATCTACTTTCTTTGAACTTTCATCCTCTACCAAATGTTCACAAAGACCTCTTCCTCTAACTAGCTTGGTAGTTTGAACATCTATGTCATATTCCATCACCTTGGTGATCCAACCAGCTCTTTTCTCATTAAGGTCCTTGGAAAGCAAAAACTCCTTGACACTTGGATGAGTAACTTTTAAATGTACCCTATTGTGGGTCAATAGATATCTGAATTTCTTAAGGCTCTTCACTACAGAAAGTAGATGTTTCTCTACAAAAGAGTATCTCTATTCATACTCCTCTAAACCTTTGCTAAAGAAAGCAATAGGCTACTCCAATCCATCTGAATTTTCTTGGGTCAACATTGCAGATATAGCATCATGACCTCCATAAGCATAAAGGATAAAATCCTTACTGAAATTTGGGTTTAGGAGAGTAGGGGCTTCTGTTAAGGCCTCTTTGATAGCCTGGAAATTGGCTTTCCCTTCCTTAGTCCAGCTGAAGGTTGAATCTTTTTTAACATGGCTATCAAAGGCTTCAATAAATCTACAATATTAGGCAAGAAACACCTAACAAACTTAATCTTTCCTATGAAAGATTGGAGACCTTTCTGATGATGTGGTAGGGGTAGCTCTAGGATAGTTGCAATTCTCTCAGGATCTAATGTAATTCCTTCTTTGGATACTACATATTTGAACAATTTTCCTTCATGATTTGCAAACACACATTTCTTGGGATTAAGAGATATCCCAAATTCTCTACACCTTTCAAAGATCTTCCTCAAATGTTTGAGGTGATCTACTACATGCTTAGAATAGATGGTTATGTCATCTAAGTAGACTAGTACAAACTTGTACATGAGGATTTTAAAGGCCATATCCATTGCCTTTTGAAATGTAGCACCTGCATTTGACAAACCAAAGGGCATCTTTTGATAAGCCAGGGTTCCCCACTTGGTTGTAAATGTATTCTTGTATTGATCCTCTTCATTTAATAGGATTTGATTGTATCCTGAATAGCCATCCAATAATGAAAATCTCTCAGATCCAGAGACACATTGTAAGATTTGTTCCATAGAGGGTAATGGATAGAGGTCCTTTAATGAAGCTCTATTAAGATCCCTAAAGTCAACACATAACCTCAGCTCCCCATTCTTCTTCCTATTAGGAACAAGGTTGGAAACCCAGCTAGTATGCTTGATGGGGTAGATGATACCACTTTCTATCAATTTGAGTACTTCTTTATGCATGAGTGGCTCAATCTTGGGATTAAGAGGCCTTTGCTTCTGCCTCACTGGTTTAGCATTAGGTTCTAATTCAATAGTGTGCTGAGAAAGGGCTGGATCAAAACCTTTGAGGTCTTCATATTGCCATGCAAATATATCATTGAATTCTTTGAATAATTGAGTATAAGCTTGCTTTTCCAATTCAATGTTTATCTTTCCAAATTGTAAACTCTTACCTGGTTCCAACTCTAATTTGACACAATGTTCTTGTTGAACTACCAGGCTAGCTTTGTTCTTCTTAACTTCATCATCCTTGTTGAAGATAGTCTCTAAGGTGACAAGACCTCTAGGCATCTTATTAGACTTAAGTTGTATCACTTGATCACCATAATTTTGTGATAACCTATCTTGATTATGCTTTGAAAAAACATCTTCTTCAAACAAGAAGTGTAGAATTTGTTCATTATTGTAAAACACCTACCAATTGACATTATTATCAGGAATAGAGGGTCTGACAATCATTTTGATATGCTTTTGATCCATCTCTTTTGAAATGCTATTGGGAATATCATACTGAGATCCAACAACAGCTAATCTATTTGCATTTTGGTTGAGCTTCCTAGGGATAAAAACAATATTGAAAGCACAAAAATCTTCAATTGCATCCCAAACTCTATGTTTGTATGCTTTCAAAGTGTCTTTTTGGTTGCACTTATCCCTCTCACTTGGCTGACAACTAATTCACTATCACCATAAACTTTTAGGGCCTTAAGCCCTCTTTTTCCAGCCCATTCTAGTATAATACCTTTCTCCTTTTGGGGACACTAGCATAGCACCACCACCAGAACCATGTCTACTTCTAGCTCCATCAAAAAATGGTTCCCAAACCAGATTGCTCTGATCCTCTAAATCAGTGTCCTTGAGAAGGTTGGCCTCTATAGATCCACTTTCTTGTACTAAATAACTTCCCGAACCAAAATCCCAAACAAGATTTTCTAAGGCTTCTGAAGCTCTTTCATCTAGTAGAATATCTGGGATATTCTCTATCTTAGTGCTTGCTTCACTAATGGTTTGGAAGTCACTGTCATCAAATATAGGGTAGTTTACATTGATGGTATTGGACACATATGGTTCTATATGGTGTGTTGCCAATGGTTCTGACTTAATGGTGACCTTGGTCCCATACCTTGTATGAAATAGTATGTGAGACCAGTCAGAGGATAAATAGCCTCCTATTTTGGCTATAAAATCCCTTGACAAACATATGGCAAATAATGCAGGGAGATCTATGATATATATATCAAGGAGGATGGAAAAATTAGGACTAGCATGTAGGATTAGACTGGTATGCTTGGCCACACCTATAGTATTGACCGAGGACCCATCAAGTTGTGTGACCTTTTTTTGGAAGGGCTCATATTTTAGTCCTAATTGGTCAGCTACTTTCTTGGGCATTACAGTGCTAGTAGCTCCACTATCTACCATACAATTATGTACTAAATGTTTTCCAATGATTAAAGATACATAAAAGGGAGGTGGTTTTGAATTCCTACCTTGCATGATATTGGCCTTGGACTTTCTACTTGGAACCTCCTTTTTTTGATAAGTGTTAACCAACATTGGCTTTGCAACTTCTTTTGCAGGTTGAGGAGTTGTCACTTCTGTCATGGCCTTCTTCAAAATTTCAGGCTATCCTAGAAGAGCCAAGAAGTCCCACATAGACATGGTGACATTCACCTTCTTCATGTTGTCTAAAATATTAAAAGGTGTCACAGTGTGTACTCTTTATTGTGCTTTAACTATGATAGGCTCCACCTCTTTAGAATGTTGGCCTTCTTTGCTTGTAATGATAGGAACCTCCTTAGGTGTGATGGGATTAGCTTGCTACAGTGGCTCTGCAGATGTGGTGGCTTTGACATTGGAATATTCTCTTTCCATGTCTTGAGCTCTTCTTTTTTCTCTTGTATAGGCAACAAAAGAAACTTCATCATTGACTCCATTGAAGTTTGGTTGCTCCCAATTAAAGAGAGCAGTCTCTTTTTCTTGTGACTCTTGTTGGGGAACTGATACACTGGATGAAATGTCTAATTGAGCTTGAGAGGCATTTTGAACCATTAGAGCTTGGTTCATCCATCCATTTGGAAATGTAGCCTGATTATGAGGCTGATTACAAGGAAAGCACCATTCATTATCCATAGCCACATTATTTTGACTAGGAACCATATCCCTCATTGGATTTGCAGAATTGAGGGGTGCAGGGTTGTATGGTTGGAATGGTCTTTGATTAAAGTTTTGCTTTTGTCCTTGATAGCCCACTTGGTATGGTGGCCTATTTTGTTGATAAGGTTGTCCCTGATTCTGATATTGTTGATTAGGACCTTGGCCTTGTGGCTAAAAGGGTGGTCTGATTCCTTGACCTTGTTTCTTCAAATTTGTGACCTCTTTAGTCAAGGTTTGCAACAAGTTTGTCATTTCTTGTTGACTGCTTTGTTGGCTATTCTTCATCTCTTTGAGCTCTTGAGAAAAATTTGTTGTTAGCTCTTGACCACTAGTATAGCCTGGGGTGCTAGTATGGTGGGAATAGGGGTAAATGGGGGTACTTGTGTAGGTGAAATGGGTTGAAGGCTAGGGAAGATGGGCATTGGTGGCCTTCTAGCAATCATGCCTGCTTGGATTAAACAATTTTCAGCCCTAAAAGCTATGTCAAAAGCTTGGGGTAAGGAAATACCACCCATAGACTAGATCATGATAGTAATTTGACTATTTAGTATTTGAAAGTAATATAGGAAACCATGGTCAACTGATGGTCTCATAGAGACTGGAATTCTATTCCATGTCTTGAGGGATCTACTATTGTAATCTGTCATTTGCTCCTGAGGGTCTCTTTTAATGGTTGTTAACTACTCAACCAGAGACAAGTTATCTAATTTATCCTCAAAATGCTTACTCAATGCATCCTTTAACTAATCCCATGAATTAATAGAACCAATAGTTAAAGTTATAAACCATTCAAGATCTTTACCCTTTAGAGAGGCTACTAATAATTTTGTGGCCACATCTTCTTGGGTTATGTTGTGTATGCTGTAGATGGTGGTCACATCTCTTATGTGCTCAAAGGCAGTTGTCTACCCTTCACCTGTGAAATCAGGTATACTCTTTAGTGCCACCAAGGGCACATCATGATGTTGAGCAAATACCAAGGAACTTCCTTGATTGAAAGGTGCAAAGGCAAACTACCTAGCCATTGCAGGAGTTGGAATCTGAAGGTTAACAATTATATGAGCTGTATTTGCTGCTAGATTTGAATCTTCATCTAGATCTTTGGTTAGAGATCTGCCTCTTCTTCTGGAATGAAAGTGCAAAGGTCTCCTTTCTGAGGTATTTGGTGGTGTTGATTGAAATCTCCTTGCAGGGGGTGTTCTTTGATTTGGCCTACCTTTATGACTTCCTTTTGAGGGTAGCTCTAAAACTTTAGTGGGTTTTGAGCTCCTAGTCTCAATCTTTCTCATAAACCTCAAACAAAGTTGGCCTGGATCTTTGAAATTAGTGAAATCACCAGATATACTTGATAGAATGACTTCTAAAAGTCTGCGTTATGCAATCTGTATATCAGAGATAACATAATCTTCAAACAATAATTTCTTTTGTAGTCCCACCGAGCATGCAAGAATTGTTATACACTAGCACCAAGGTGGGGTATCCTTGAGCTTGAGTCTATACTGATAGTCCTTGTGTATTGACCTTCCTTAATCCTTTTGAAAATGAACCAACAGGGACACCTTTAAACTTTAATCTAATCTTTTACTATCCCACCGAGCATGCTAGAATTGTTATACACTAAGTTTGCACCCTTGTTTCAAGTTCTCATAGTCTTGATAACCTAGTATAACATGGGAATCATATCTAGGTTGTGGGACCTATGCTAACTGAGATGAAACCTCCAAGTTCTAAGTTGGTTCCTCTTAGATAATCACCCTAATTTTCTTCTTGACATGAAAATTAAAACTTGAGGGGAAAAGAGATAGAAGGAGTACTTGAAAGGGAAATGACTTGAAAGCAAACTACCTACTAGGTGATGCACCCAAATGAAGGTATGAATTACAGTATAAAAGATGGGCTCAATGCATAAACTTAGGTCTAGGAGATCACAACTTACTGAATAGGCTTGCATAAATATTTCATAGGAGGGTCTGCAAACAAAGAGGGTATTCAGTGAAAGAGAGGGATTCTTTCACAAACAATGACACTCTTTGGGATTAGACAACAATCTATGACCTACAAACAAACATTCACCTCTACAACTCAGTATAGGAATGAGATAAGATAATTAGGGGGTTGAAGTATACCCACAAAAGCATTCCCATCAAATTCCACAATGATACACAAAATTGCAGAAAGGAGGAGGGATCAAGAACCCTAAGATATCACTGAGAAACATATCAATACTGAATTCATTAAGAGATAATTCAGACAAGAAGCATAGGGACATGAAGAATATCACAAAATACCTTACAATATCTGAATAATCAATGGGAATTTACAATTATAGAAAACCAGAGGGAAAGAAGAATGCCACAAATAGATTTCTAAGAAAAGATATATTTTTCTCTTTACAATTTTCCAACTCTTCTTTTACAAAAAGTCCATTCTAAGCTCTAAAGCTCTTTAAAAAATGTTATATACATCTCCTCCAATGCACACAGGTAGGAGCCAAAAAAATATCTAATTAGGGTTACTAATTTTTCATATAATAAGCAAACCCTAATTCTATCAAATTCTGCCATAAATGCACATGAAAATATCTCAGTTGATTAGATATCTATGTTTGTGTGTCCATTTCATGCTTATACCTATAAATATCCAGTCACCATGATCCATCTAACTACCTGCAACTCAGTCTTGCCATAACTATTGAAATCTGATATTTTGAGATATTTGAATTTAAAAAATGATAAAATGGTCACAGGTGGTGCTAAAATTCCCTATTGACGGTTCGCATTTGAAACTCAATCTCTCTTTAAAATGCAACTATCGGATCCTCCTTTTTACCTAGGCTCGGCACTTGACTAGAAATCTAACTCAACATTTACCTCAGGTTCCAATTTCCTTCAATCGTAGAATCATTTAATACTTTAGCTAACCCTGGTTAAGTCTGGCGAACATAAAAAACCCCTTTAGTCATTGATTCACAAAAAACTTCACTAAACCCTGAGCTCATCTTTCCATTTTTCACCTTTCCATTCACCCCGACTGCCTCATCAACAAACACTTTGGCAGGCTCTGACAACGGACCCATTGCAGTGTTTATTCCAATCCAATGGTGGGTGCATGATCTCATTGCCGCTAAATATGCCTTTAGATCATGTGACAACCATAGATCCTTTTAGAACTAGGACCCCATGACACATCAAATCCTCTGAAAAATCCCCATCATCACACAACAGCCAATCACATGCAAGCATGTCAGCACCAGGTAGCACATCAGACCCACGACCCAAAAATTCTCATTAGACAGTTGTCGCATGATCTCATAGGATCATAAGATTCTATGAGATCAAATGACCACTATAGATCTTAGCCTTTTTGACACATCTGCAAACCTTCTGATAGGGTCCCACTGATAGATCCAAGCTATCATCTGGCCAACCAATAATGAACAAGCACATCAGAAAATGAGGACCCACCTGACAGAGTTTGAAGATAAAGTAAGATCAATGGCAGGTGCATGATCTCATGTGTCAGAAGAGCTCCTTCAGATGATGTGCCAGCCATTAGATCATCCTCCACTAACAACCATTGGGCCCACACTGACATGGCATTGAATCACAAGTCTTTAACCAATCAAAGGTGTACATCTCGAACAATGTGGTCAGGCCCACTGAAAACTAAACTCTATAGATAGGAAGATCGATAGTCATCACAAGATCTCATGGGATCTTTTGACCCTATGAGATCATGCGACAACCGTCAGATCTAGAATCTTGACTTTAGCCGCTAAGTAGAGACCGCTAACTCAAAAGGTAACCATTCGCTGGATCACTAAATGTTAGAGCCTTGACTGTCAGGAATCAGAGATTTGGTGACTGAAGGAAATAAAGCACATGTGGAAATTGATGGAACCTAAGTGGCCGATAAAGTTAACTAGAAATTAGAACAGAGCCCTAGGGTTTTTTAGGGTTTTTTGCTTATAACGGATAGTTTTATGAATTTTTTATGACTGCAGACCAGGGGAGTTTAGAAATTTGCAGAGGCCAGAGAACAGGGCAGAACACCATGAATTTTTTTGAGGTGCATGGCAGGGTTAAAACAGGGACCCCGTGATAGATTTAGCCAAATTTGTATAAGACAAGAAAATTTGGGTAACACCACCATCAAACAAAACATTTATGTCAAACTACCAGGGTCTACCAAGAAATAGGTGACAAGCATCCATAGACAACACATCACATAATATCTCATCATGGTAAGAGCCAATCTAGAGCTTAACCAAAAATTATTCTTTAACTCTAACCTTAGAAACATCTTGTATCCAACTAATATGATAAGGACTAGGATGTCTCCTTCTTTCCAAATTCAATTTACTGACCATTTCATCTAAAAAAAAGTTCTTAGAATTGCCACCATCAATTATGACATTAGATACATTATCATTGCACTTACATCTGGTTCTAAAAAAATTCCTTCTTTGCACTAGTTCAAGAACACATGCAGCCAATCTCCTAGTGACAAGACATTCTCCTTTCTTAGGAACATTCTCAATGTCTTCTTCAACAACTAACACAACTCTTTTCTTAGGACACTGCCAACTTCTATGACCAACTTCACCACAGTTATAGAAAGTGCTGGTGAACTCATTCTTCCACCTTCCTCTCTGTCCAAAATTCTTAGTAACTTGACCACTGTCAGATCCTACATCAGGCTTAGGATTCTCTATCACACTACTCTCAACAATAGTCTCATCAGTCTCACCACCTTAATTCCTACTATTCTGCTTTCCCTCATACTTCCTATTCAGCTTCTCTTCAATCTTTAATGCCATCTGATAAGCATAACTAATTTTTTTCATCCATACAGTGAGTAACTCTTCCTGAATACTAGGTCTCAAACCATAGACATACCTAGCAACCTTTTCTTTATCAGCTTCAGAATGATCAGTCCTAATCAGGATTCTATAAAACTCCTCGGTATACTCCTGAACCAATTTTTTAGTCTTCTTCAAAGCTTGTATCTTCTTAAACATGTCCAATTTATAATCCACCAGAATGAATTTCTTCTTCAACTTATCAACCATTCAGTTCCACTTAGTGATCTTTTCTTTTCCTCTTCTACCTCTTTCCAACTGAACTTCTCTCCACCAAATATTTGCATGGCCTTTCAACTTAGTCTTTGTAAATCTAACCCTATCAGGATCTTCTATTTCTTCATACTCAAAGTATTCATCAATCTCATTGATCCAACCAATCAATTCTTCAGGCCTAAGGCTTCCAACAAATAAAAAAACTTCAATCTTAGGTCTCTTCCCAATCTTAGACATAGCTTTCAAAATTTGATTCTCCTCCAAATCTCTAGCTTCTTCTACAACTTCTTCAAAATGATCTTCCTCAGATTCATCATCACTATCCTCTTTCAAGGTAGGATTCTTCTTTCTTAATTCCTTTTGTAGGTCTTGTACTTGTTTCTACAAAGCCCTAAAATCATCAAGACATAATTCACCAGTAGTTTCTTCTTCTTTAGAGATCTCATGATTTCTTCTCGGAGGCATTTTCAAATCAAGATCTTAGATACACAAGATCCACTCAGCTCCAATAGGAATAGAATTTTCTCAAACATGAACAAACTTCACCCTGATACCACTTAATGCAGTCAACGTGGGTGGATCCAATTAAAGAGTGACTGACCTTGTAGCCAACCAATATGCAGCAGAAATACACAAAAACAATAATAGATCTACAATGAAATAGAATTCTTTATTCATGAACACACTGATTACATGCAATGTGCTAGGCTATAAGGCCTTCCCAATTATGGCCAATTACAAAGCAAGTAATAGTCTAAAAGATCTCAAAAGATCCAAATCTTTTACCCAACATCAGCATCCAGCTAGTCCAGGTCTACAATAGGTAGCACACTGGTAGGCACCCAAGAAAGATCTAAACTTGTACTCAAACTTATAATAAATCTTCCTGCTCCTAAGCTCGCAGGCTACTAACTTTTCAACAAAGAATTTGATCCCTTAAAAAACTACCCAAGCATCCTATAAATACTGAGCCCTAGCCACAAGTTGGCTGATGAAGCAGTAAATCTCTATAAACAAATATTAAATGCTAAAACAACATTCAGCTCTCACATAGCCTTACAAAATAAATAAACTCTCAAAGATGGCCCCAACAGTCACCAAATCCACATAGAAGAATCCAGCATGCCAGATCTAGGTCCCCACACATCCAACGGTCAATCCATAACTTGAGGAGCATGGCCCAAATTAAATGCACTAGTCAGCCAAGCCGATTCATCTAAATAATCCAGTCGGTAAGTAAGAACACTGAGCAACAGAGGAAATAACTGAGCACCAGTCAACCGACCATGCCAAGCATGACCAAGTGACATAGTTATTATTGAGCACTAGTGAATTGACACCTTCAGTCACCGAGCACCCCAGTAACCACACAAACCGAGTGACCAGTCTCCCAAACCAAGCAAGAACTCTCCAAACCAAGATCAAAACTAACAGTATACCTTCAAAGATAAACATTTTTTTTTTGGTTGATATAGGATTGCCAAGAATCCTAGGATGCTCCTGCATCAGAGAGCTCCATGATACCTGAGGAGATAGTTGAAAAGTATAAAGATACAATTTGTTTCATGATTTAAACTGACTGTGTGTGCATTGAAGCACTTGAACCAAGAAAGAAATGGTGCTACCCTATGGGATATGAGGTTAGTTCTAAAGTTCTTACAATTAAAGTTGAACATGTATTAGTAGTTGAAATAGATACATCTAAAGAGAGATGGGGAACTTACTTGGAAAATTCAGCAAAAGTTAATGAAGAACAGGATAAAGGGATAAGGAAGAGGAAGATTGAGAAAATGGTTGATGACATTTCTATGAAGGCAGGAATTACCAAGAAACAACTAAAAGAAGCAAGAACAAAGATGTTAGGAGGATCCTCTAGCTTGGTAATTGAGGCACCTCCTCCTTCCAAAGTAGAATAGATAGTAAGTCCTACTTGTGATATAATTGATTTATTAATTACACATGAGAAGATAGCATAAGTAACTGTACATATGAGCACACCTAGGAAATATAAAAGATATAACAAAGAAAGAAAAGGTAGAAGTAGAAATAGAGAAGAAAGAAGACAAGGTGACTAAGAAGATAGAAGAAAAAGATGTACAGAAGAGGCCACAAGATTTGTGGAAGCCGAATATCAAGATGTTACAAAAGATAATAATAAGAGATGGAAATTTGAAGATGGTAAATAAATACTATGAAAGATATGATTCTAACAAACAAGCAGTAATTGAGGACATAAAAATTGAGCACTTGTGAGTCTACAAGAAGAATTTGCTAGAAATAGAAGGCAGTATTCCTAAGGACTTGTATAGCAAGTTGGAAATAAGAAAAAATTTAGCACATTTAGAGGATGAGACTATAAGAAATAAGGCTATTGAAGACATGTTGTGTGTAGTCTCCATACAACAGAGGGAGATAATCATTAAAGAGTTGAAACCTCTATTCAGAACAAAGGCCAGACTTGTGAAGATAATGGAAAGAAAGTATGATGAGGTTATAAAAGACACATAAAAGGCATTGGACCAAATTATTATGTGCAAAATGCTTGAGAAGACCTCACCTTTGAAGGTTACCAAGCCTACGCCTTTAGGAATGAGAGAAAGCTCTATGACAGCTGAAGAGAGTGAGCAAGAAAGAAAAGTTGACAAGCAACAAGACTTCTTCATTTCTAGTATGCCTATATCATTAGACACTTCACTTGATATAAATGAACCATTTCCAAAAAAATTGGAGAGTGCGATGATGGTAGAAGAGGAAGGAAAAAAAGAGGAAGAACATATAAAAGAAAAATAGGAAGATAAAGAAGAAGAGAAGGAAAAATAGAAAGATGAAAAGAATGAAGAAGAGACCATAGCAGAAAAATAAAACTAGGTAAGAATTGAGCTTCAACAAGAACCAAATACCTCCTCAACCCTATTGTTGGAAAGTATGGCCAAACTAGTAAGAAATGATGTGGAAAGCAAGGATGAGGATGAACTCATGAGGTTATCCTTCATTACATTTTCTAAGGCAAAGGAAAGGTCAGAACAAAAGGGGGATAAGAAGGTAAAGGTGATTGCTAGGGCAGTAGAGATTGTAAATAAAATACTCCCTACACCTCTTACATTTTAAGGAAAGGATGATATAGAGAACTCAAACTTGGCATTGGATAACTTTGACAGTCATTTTAAGTCACTGTTGAAGATCGCAAAGGATAAGGCCGAAAATACATACTTAGAAAAGAAGTTGAAGGAAGCCTGCCAGTCCATCTCATGGGACTTGGGCATTCTAAAAACAACTACAATCAAAGCTAAAAGCTATGTGGCACAAGGATGAAAGATATATAGCTATTCCATAAATCTTATCAGAAATGTTAAGAATATTGAAGATATCATAGCCAAGGACATGGCTACATTAGACAACATAATGGATATTTGTGAAACCTCTTCACAAACTGTGTTGGAAATGGACAAGAAAACATCCAAAATTGTGGATAAGATAAGTTCTATGAATAAAGAGAAAGGGAGGGTAGTGGAAAGATTTGGTTTTCTAAAGAGTCTAATCTCTCCTAAGCTATCAATTCTTGAATCTCATCTCATAGAGATGGAGAAGACGGGAGGATC
Organism: Chamaecyparis obtusa; assembly: GCA_027943335.1. Taxonomy (NCBI): domain Eukaryota; kingdom Viridiplantae; phylum Streptophyta; class Pinopsida; order Cupressales; family Cupressaceae; genus Chamaecyparis; species Chamaecyparis obtusa. The sequence goes on from BSBK01011344.1 coordinate 87,174, forward strand.
AATGACAAACTTTGTACCCACTAAGTTGAAGGAAGCAAAGACTATATCTTATGCACTAAATAGACGGATCCATGTCAGTGAACTTCTGATCAAGTCATGGAATGATGAAGTGAAGACCTTGGAAGACTCCTTCCAAGACATTCTGAATCAAGTTAGTAAGCAATAAATCTTATATGCTTAAAATGTTGAAGTTTTGTAAGCACCTTTTCTGTTGATGTCAAAGGGGGAGGAAGAGAAGAGAAAAATGAGAAGAGGAAAAAGAATTAAATAAAAGAAGAGGAGAAAAATGAGAAGAAAAAAAATAGTATAAATATTAAAAAAAGAGAAAGAAAGAATAAAGGATATGTATATAGAGAAGTAGAAGGAAGATAGTGTTGCCATCAATGCCAAAGGGAGAGATTGTTGGCAAGTGATATTTTCAAAGCACTATGGATGACTTAAGGGTTGTCATTTATGGAAATAATTATGTTGTCCAGTGATTGCATGAAGTGATTATAAGTATTGGAGACACAGTCATGAAAATGACTAAGTACAGAATCAGAATAATAGTATATTGCAATACAATTTTGGTCAGTGAAGATAATATATGATGTATCATGGCTTGCGTACTCAGAGGAGACACTCTGGGATATGTATCACCTTTAGTTAAGGTCACACTATTGGCAAGTTGACTATACTATTGTATATGAATAGATATAGTGTTGTCATTATGACAACAAAGTCATATAGAGTTTTGAAGTCAGCGAACATTATCATAAGGTCAGAATATGGCTAAGTATAGAAGACTAGATAGTTAGTAGAGCATCAACGCACATGTGTATGACCGAGTTATGGTATGAACCCTTGAAGTTAAGCTGGTAAGTGTGTATTCATGCTAAGTCTAAAAGCACATGATTAGATTAGACGGTATGTTGAAGATACAGTCAATTGAAGTGGTACAGACAGTGAATGCTAGAACTATATAGAGCATGCAACCGATTGTTAGTATTTTGATTAGCAGGTATAATAATGTTTTGTAAAGGATATGCACCTATTGTAATTAGGTTTTAGACATGTAAACATTTTTTTTTGTAAACATGCTTGAGCCAATTCACTTAGATGAATTGTATGTAATCATTTATAGGCTGACCTAGTTAATTATTTTGTTAGCACATATAAATATCAAATGTGCCTTTGTAATAAAGCATGGAAGTGGATATAGAGATAAGATAAGTAGAGAAACAACATGCAAAGTGAAGATAGAATAAGTTAGAGCTTTACAAGGGGCTAAAGTATCAATGCACAATAGGAACTGATTAGAAAAGCAGTGTCACAACACCAGTTCATCCAACAGATATAGTATGTATATGAGATTAGAAGGTTGTAGCCTCCACCACTTGAGTAGTGAGCTCTAGGATAGTGTGTCACCACCCCTAATAGGATTATTGTAAAAGACTCCTAATAGGGTCCAACCTTTGACGAGGTCACTGTACTAAAAGCATTGTAAAGAACAACTCCTAACAGGGTTGCAAATCTTCTAACAAGGATCATAAAATACTAGTATAGTTCTTAGTGGGTGTCAATTTCCACTAGGGATTTTACCTATTTGGGTTTCCCGGTAACCATATTGGTGTTATGTGTTGTGATTTTTTATCTTGTTTACATTAATGTTCATATCAGTACTTAAGAAATCAAGTTAAGATTCAAGAGTTAATAAAATCTAAAGATATAGTGAACACTAATTCACCTGCCCCCCCCTCTTAGTGTTCCCATTCCTAAAAATTGGTATCAAAGCTTTGGTCCTTTGAAGATAAGTTTAACCACTTGAGGAGATCAATGGGTTCAGAAGAAGGAAAGAATCTGAAGAAGAATCTTATGGCAGCTGTTGAAAACCTTGACAAATATGAGAAAAAAGCTAAAGGACTAAAATTGAAAGTTAGTGGTGCACAAGTACTCATCAAGAAACTGAGATAAGATTTGAAAAATTGTACAAACAATGATTTGGGAAAAATGGTTAAGAAGCTGAATCAGGAGAACACATCTCTAATAGATCAGATTGAAGAGTTGGATGAAAAGATAACTAAAAATCAAGAAGTTTATGATGAATAGATCAAAGAGAACCTTCAACTAAATGAATAATTGAGGAAAGAAAACATGGAAATCTTGGAGCTAAGAAATAACAAAGAGAAGTTGGAGTCTGAGTTGAAAGAGGTAAAGAATCACATTGAGAAATTACACACCAGTTCTAATTTGATAGAGTCACAGCTATATGCATAGAAGCTTAAAGGAGATACTAGTGGTGTTGGATTCAATGAAGCACAAAATTAGATTGATGACATGCGAGAAAAGATGAAAGCACTAGAAGACACTATAAATGCTAAGGAAACTAGAAATTAGACTAAAGACAATGTCAAACCATCTAAGGATGAGTGCAAGCCAATAGACCAAACTTTTTATACATGTAACAAGAATGGACATATAGTAAGGGATTGTAAAGAGGTAAGACCTTTCAATGGTTACTGTTATTCATGTAATAAATTTGTTCATAGAGCTATGAGTTGTAGAACAAGTCAGAAGAACAAGACTCAACATAATCAGAGAAATCAGAATAAACCAAATGCAAGAATTTCTTAGAGTATTACATGTCAGATATGTAATCATAATGGTCACTCAGCTAGACAATGTAAAATGGTAGCCCATATCAATGTGTCAAGGAATTTAAGGCCTCCAATTATTTGTCACTCTTGTAAAAAGGTTGGACACATCTCAAAGTTTTGTAGATAAAAAATGCAAAGTCAGGAAAAGCCAATAGCATCAATATTGAATGAAGAAGGAGAAATCAAGTTTGTAAAAGCTACAGAGGATGCGAGCTTTATTTGTTTAAAGGAAAAGAAGGATAAGGTTGATGAGTATGTATTGGATGCATTTGCAATGGATGCACCCTCTACATCTAGATGAATGACCCTTAGCGTCATAGGGGATATAATTTAGCTCTAGACCCCTACACGGCCGGTATACTCACCCTGAGAGTATGCACCTTTGGATTTAACATTTTGGAGACTATTTGATGCTATTTGCAAGAGTGCACTGCCTGATCGATTGTGGGATCGAAGTTGGAAATTCTCAGTCAAATTTTGGTTTGTGCAGCAAGCATTAATGGTAGAAATTTCACTTTATAGTATACAGAGACTTACAGATCACTCATTGCATTTGAGATAGAGTGATTGGAGACCACAGAAGCTGTAATAGTTGGATTGTGAAGTTTTGGAGCTTGATTTACTAGCGAAGAAGTATGACTGATCAATTGTGAAGCCCTAGTCCGACATGATGATTCAGAATTCTTGAAAACCAATTTGAAGCATTAACCAAGTAAGTCATGGCTACACCTGTTGTATTTGATGTCGCAGAAAGGAAGATATATGTTTTTAAAAGGCACCCTTTTAAGTCCATCTTAGATGACCTATAAGGTGCATTTTCAAGAACCCCTATGGGCATCATACATGTTGAAGACATTCATGGATATATATATATATATATATATATATATATATATATATATATATATATATATATATATATATATATATATATATATATATATATATATATATATATATATATATATATATACATAGATATATATACATATATATACATATATATATATATATACATACATATATATATACATATATATATATATACATACATATATATGTATATATG
>BSBK01011345.1:0-167500 GCA_027943335.1 Chamaecyparis obtusa
ATATAGTTGGTTTTGCTTACTTCGAACTATCAATTAATTTCAGTTAGATCGTTAGGGAAATAAAACTTAGTCTATTGTTCAGAATATGGACTAATAGATGAATATGTTTGCAGTACAAACTAAAACTCTAGGTTTTACCTAAAATAAATATCAAGATATTGTAGTTGATCTAAATGTTATTTTCGGTTGTTGATCATGATGTGTTTTGAGATAATGCAAGTGTGATTCTTAGTATGGGAAGCTGACTTTGTCTGGAGCCTTAAGGTGAAATAATATCTGTCAGTTATTTTACTAAGTGATAATTTAATATTTCATGGGCTATGGGTTTCATTTAAAAAGATAAAATATGTTGCCTTGATTACTTGCACATGTTGGTGAAGTAAGGGTATGGATTTACCTTATTGCTTGTAAAGAATAAGGCTGGCATAATGAATTCTTCGAGTTTCCTATATGGTTATTGATCGTTGATTCTTATGTGAATACCCAAAGCTAGTGGATCATCACCTTGTCATTTTCTTTGCGAGTTTATTTCTGTTGAAAATAAAATGAAGTACTTGTTTATTTTTGTTAAATAGAAATGAAATGCTTCATGTTAATAATGAATATATCTGTTTTTATATGTATGGTTCAGTTTATTTTGTTAAGGTTCTAAGCTGTATGATGCAGATGCTTTGGAGGTATTCATCATCTTAGTCTTTTTGACTAAGCCCTATTTGTTTGTGGTTGTTTTCTATTTGGTGTTTTCAAGATTCTAGATGAGGAAAACAATGTTTTTGGGGAATGGTTAGCTTCTGTAAAGATTTACGGAAAATAGATATTACCTAGTTACTTATTATCAGAGCAGTGCTTAGGATAGATAAGCGAAATTAGAAGCAATCCTGAACTCATAGAAAATATGTATTAAATATTGGGTATATTGTTATACTCTCATGTAATCAATTACCCCTTGGATATTAATTAACTGATTAAGTCAGTTGAGTTGTTTTTCGGTGCTAATTGGTATCTTGTTAAAAAAAAATGTTGTGCTTTTCTGGTTAATTCATTTGGTTTACTTTTGGTTTTTTTTTTTGGGTTTTTTAGATTAGTCATATGGGTGTTACAATACTCATGATTTTTGGGAAAGTTAACAAGTTTTTATGAAAGAAATGATATGCCTAACAAGATAAGTTGCATAATGCTAACACGAGTATAAATTATTGCATATGAAAGAATATGATAATATAAATAGTTGCCTATAGAATATTGATGATGTGGTGAATGAGATAAAAAACTCTCCATGGAAATTTAGAAGAAATGTTGTACTAAATGTACTTAGAAATTTTACCATATCCTATAGTTCTAAAGTCTCTATATAGAAGAACTAAAATAATTGAATTATTATACTAGAGAAGAGATGTATGCGTCTATACATGCTTTTGAGAGGAGAGAATAAATGCACCACTAGTACAAGGACTAAAATAAGATTCAAGCTAAGAAATATGGAATGCATGAAGATTTAAAAGAAGATGTTTTGGATGAGATCAAGGAAACTTTTTTTGGTAGAATGAAGATAGGAATTAGGGAATATAAAGATAAGTTACCCGTTAAATTTTTTAGTCATGGAGGGATAGGCTAGTATGTAGCTAGACATCCTAATAGAATTACAAATCAAAATAATAATAAAAGAAAAGTAAAGTTAAATAGGAAATCCCTTTATATTATGGAAGATGCTACTATTTCTCATTATGAATATGATTATGAAGAACATGATCAATATTTATTTATTCCAATTAAATAATAATTTAATCGTATATATCTTGAGAAAACTATGGAACTAAATACCACGTTTACAAATATTGTAACTTCTACTTTACGTGTTAGAAGACACAAAGATGAATGGCGTATTAATAGTGGATTTTATAATCACATGACTAGTGAGAAATGTAATTTTTTAGCACTTTAAAATTATGATGGAGGTAAATTTAGATTTGGATTTGATCAAGCAACTAGGATAGTTGGAATCGATTCTATCAATTTTAATGTAAACCATAATATTAAAAATATGTACTATATGAAGGGCTTGAATCATAATCCATTGAGTGTTGGAAAAATGTGTGACAATATATATAACAAGGAATATGGATGTGAAATAAGAAACAAATTCAAAACTATTTTTTTTGTTAGAAAGAAAACTAGACGAAATATGTATTAGTTGAAGACTTGTACTGGATACTACTTAATGTCTTATATCGCTAAGAGTTCACTATGACATCGTAGGATGTGTAATATCAATTTTGATAACCTGATAAATATTAGTGCAATACATGTTATGAGACATTTTCCAAGGCTCAAAACGCCTATCAACAATGTTTTTAGAGAATGAAAAGTTGAGAATCAAAATATGAATACTCTCAAAGGTAAGGAAAAATTTACTAAAGAACTATTGGATTTGGTGCACATATATCTATGTGGTACTACCAAAATAAGGAGTCAACAAGGTGATAGGAACTTTATGTCTCTAATTGATGATTACTCTAGAATGAATAGGTTACTTTTCTAATAGAAAACTTAGAGGCTTTAGAGAAATTTAAGATATTTAATTTTGTGGTTGGAAATGTGCTAGATAGAAGAATCGAATTATTAAGATGTAACAAAGGAGGATAGTTTTCTTCTGATGATTGTAACACTTTTTTTGTGAGAATCATGGGATTAAGATATATTTGTCTAGTCCTAGAAATCCAATAAAAATGGTGTGGTGGAATGGATAAATAGAACACATGAGGAAGTGGCTAGAAAAATGATAAGGAAAGAAAATATATGAGAAATATATATAAGAGATACAATACTAATTGCATTATACACACTAAAACAAATTTCAAATTAGGAAAACTCTTAGGAAGACATCTTATGTGGTATGGTATGGAAGAAACCCTTATGTAAAGTATTTGAGTAATTGGAAGAAAACATTATATTAGAAGTGATAAGGAGAACCTTGAAAAGTCTTATTACATAGTTAAAGAAGGCATATTTATTTTTTCTCCCACTAAAATAAAAACTTATCAATGCTACACCAAATGGTTGGGAAGAATAGTTGAAAGTACAAATGTGAAAATTAATGAAGACATTTCAATGAACATGGAAATAGAAGCCAGGCATGAATGTGATGAATCAATTGGTATACATGAGGGAAAAAAATGATAGAAATTGAAGAACATAATGATACTAATATTTATCTTCCAATTTCTCCTAGGACCTCTAGATATGTGTAGAGAAATCATTGAGAAAATTAGATTATTAGATATAAGAATAGAGATGTCATTAGAAGAATTAAATTTGTCGAATAGCCCAATATATGCTTAATCTAAGAAATTAAACCAAAGACTAAAATGAGGCATGGAGTGATCAAATTTGGGTGAAAGCCATGCAAGAAGAACTATATTATATTAAGAGGAATTAGAGTTGGGAACTAGTACAAAGATTGGTAGAAGAAAATGTAATTGGAACAAAATGGGTATTTCAAATCAAGTTGGATGAAGATGGACACAAAGTAAGGAACGAGGCTAGAATTTTATGCAAAGGCTAGACACAAGCCAAAGAGTTTTTCTTTGAGGACACTAATGCACATTTTGGAAAGAATGGAGGTCATCATAATAGTTTGTGCTTTTATACCACACAAGGACTTCAAGTTATATTAGATTGATGTAAACTATACATGTCTAAATGATTAAATGAAGAAACAGGTATCCATAGTATAAATGGAATGCTCAATGATATGAAAACAACCTAGACATGGAATACCTAATGAAAATGACATTTATGGCCTGAAGCAAGCTCCCACAACTTTGTATGGAAGAATTAATAATTATTTTTTAAGAAAGGATGTAAAAGGGTAAGACTTATAGTAATATCTACTTCTTAAGGTTGAATGAAATAATATTTAAGTTGTAGTTTTGTATGCGTATGACATTATATTTGGATGAACTTATTGTATGTGTAAGAAATTCACTGATAAATTACAATAAGAATTTGAGATGTCTATGAATGGGGAAATGAATTTTTTTACGGGATTACAAGGTCATCAAAAAAGTGAATCTATATTTATTTCACTATCAAAATATATCAAAGATACCTTTAATAAGTTTTGAAAGGAAAATACTAAACTAGTATGCAAGTTATTATGGATACTGGTTGTAAGTTAAGTAAGGATGTTGAATCTCTTAAGGTTGATGAGTGGAAATATAGATCAATGATTAGAGGTTGTTAAACATGAAGACTACTAGACTAGATATTATACATGTTCTTCTTGTAGCCATATTTCATAAGAATCCTAGAGAAACTTATGTTGTTATAATACAAAGAATTTTTAGATACTTGAAAGGAACAAATGACTTCACTATATGGTATCTCAGAAAATCAGACTTCACTTTGAATCCTTACAACTTGATGATAATTAGGCTGGTGTGTGGATGTCAAGAAAATTCCAAGTGGAGGAATATTTTTCCTCTGTGCCTAGATTGGTCATTTGGTCAAGTAAGAAATAAGACTCAATATCTCTATCTACTATTGAAAGAGAATTTAATTTTGCTGCTTCATGTTTCACACATATATTTTGGATGAAATAAACCATGATAGACATTCTAGAATAATGTTTGATTATCCTATTTCTATTCTATCTGAAAATACAACGTAATAAATATTCAAAAAACTTGGTATTGTATTCAAGGTAAAGCATATTTCTATTTGGTACCACTTTTTGAGGGAGAATGTTTCATAGAATTAAGTAAAGCGTTCAATATAGCTACAAAAGAAAGAACTTCTGATATGTTCAAGAATGTACTCTCTAAGGATACAATGAATATCTCTAGGAGAAGTTACGAGTCAAATTTCCGCTCAGCAGATCAAAATGCATATGATTATGCATTAGTCTAGTGAACTGTACGCATATCATTGATCTGGACTAATGATTTTAGCCACATCTTATCACGACCTCAGCATGGTTTTCAATTATATATCTTAGGGTGGTCCAATAAGAGTGGGAATTTGTTTTTGTCTTTTTTCTTTTCTATTGATTCGAAAGGGAGAGAGTAAAACTATGTTTAAGGAATCTCCCAATGGGGAGAATAATTCTTTTCATTGATGGGTTTCCTTCAATGACGGGGATATTATTTACAATATCGAGTATAATGAGTGGGTTTGGATAGATAGTTATTTAATATAGTTATATTGGAATGGTTGCCTTGATATTTCAACATAGTATCTATTGATGTCAACATGTTTCTTATCTAATGGTAATGAGGATTTTCTTTGTATATTTGTTAGGTTGCAAATCTTTTTGTGATATTTTGATACATTGTTGAGTAAAATTTTGAGCTATTGAATTCATGTTTTTATTGTTTAAGACGTAGTGCAATGTATTTAAAATTTATTTAAGGTGACTATAACTGAGAGTATTCCATCTACAAAATGCACACTTCATATTTCTTCACATAATGGTTTCTAATGGTGTATTTATATAAATAAGATATTAAGGTCCTTAGCTTCATTTATTTAATTTGGCACAACATTTTGGGTGGAGACATGGTTTAAAGTTCATGGTGTTTCTACTCTAGGTTTGGCTAACCTTAAGTGTTTACACATCATTTATTTATCTCAATGTATGAAAGAAAATATTTGATGTGTATGGTACTATTTTCGACCTTAGTTATGGTGTGCAATGGTTCAGTTCTCATTCCTCTACACAACAAGAATGTTTAGTCTCAACCTAATTCAAATCTTGTATAGTCCCTACCTGGCAGATTTCATAAATGTAAACTTTGTATAAATAAAGGATGAATAATTTAACGATTGAGTGACGTGTGGAATATGCATGTATTTGTGTAAGATATATTCAAGTATATGTATGCAAAATAAGGATTTATAAAGAGGATATGTCTCCTTGATTGCAAAAGTTAAGTGTGAACTATGTTGGAGAGTAGTGTGGACTTCAATGTGATAGCCACCCTAAGTAGTGATCAAAAGGTGACTATAGATATTTTAGTTGTATTGTGCTTGTATGCTAGTGCTGGATCTATTCTCTTTATCCTTCTTCATCTAGGTGTTGAACCTTCTATTAGTGAGTTTTCTTTGGCAATGAGCTGTTTTCATGTAGTGAGCTCATGGAAGTGATCCTTTCTTATAATCTACCTTAACTTGCGTTCATATATTTGAGAATAATCTTCTCCATAATTTTTACTTTACAAGATTTTCCATGTAAATTTGGTGTTTTATGTGTTTATGGTTGTGTCATACAACGAGACAAATGGGGTTGATCGTTTCAGATTCTCATACATGTGGGTAGAGAACATAGTTACACTCGTAATCGGCCAATACTTTAATAATATATTCAACTGATGGAACCATGAAAATGTGGGTTCATGTGGCAGACAATAACAGGAGAAGAAGCCCCTCCAGGAAAAAGCTGCACATTTAACTCATGTGTTACTCCTACACTCAACGCCTATGACAGAACATGAAAAGGAACCGAAAAGAAAATGGTGAGTAATAAGAAGAAAGAAAACAAACTTAGTACGCTACATAAAAGAAATAAACGTACAACATTGAGAACCCAAAAGTCATCACCGATCGGTGTCATGCTCGGAGCGTTAGACTCACTACCACTGCCCAATGCGGAAGCGTTTCCGATAATTGTGATGTGCGAAATTGTGAGGGAGCTATGGAGTTTATATAGGGGGATAATGTGTTTGGCTAAGAGGAACGTAAGGAATTAGGAGATGTAGGAACAAAGAGACAACGTGGCACTAAAAACACATGGAGTTGTAATTTAGGGAAGTTACCTCCTATATTATTCTCATATGATTTATATTTGTTGCTCTTCGATTCTTCAAAGTCACTAGCACGTGGGATGTTATGACATGAGACTTCTTGTGTTTTTGGATATCAAAATTTCGAACTCCTTTTATCCATTGACTTTAAGACGTTTTGGCAAGGATTGAAAATGAAATTTCGATATTATATTTTAATTAATAATTGTTTTATTTATATTGTAGCAGTGGATAGTTCATGCAAAAGATTTCACTTTGCAATCCCATCAGATATTGATTTCCTTTTTTAAAATTAAGAAGGTTTAGTGTTTCTGATATAGTGCATTCAGGTCAGTAAAGATATCTTCCAAGGATAAAAATGGCCAGCATGTTTTTAAAAACACATGGACAAGTTATTTTGTGTGATGCCCGAAGAAAAATGTTATTGAATTTATGGTTGGAAGCCAATTTACATTCATTGAATCTTCATTTTAACTATCATGTTGTGTGTCTATATACATATCAAACTGTTGACAAATGACAATATTATTGAAGATTTGAGAGGTTTTATTGTTATGGAATACTTTGTTGGTAGGTTGAAAATAGAAAATGTATTTCCGTACTTAGAAATCAATTGTTTTATGTTTATTTGTTGCATTTTTTATTGCACATTGTATAAATGTTATACAAAATTTAAAGTATAAATGTTATTTATCACATTTAAAATTATTATTATTAATTTGTATCGCTTCAATAAGCTTGATGTAGAGGTACTTTTTTTTTTGGCTAATGATTTTTAATTAATCTATGATGAGTTCAGTTCATTACCCACTTAATATAATGTATAAAATCTATCATTATCACTTTGTATGTGCTATTACATTATATAGGTTTTACAATAGTTATTTTATTTCTTTTTCTTCTAGTAACAAATTATATTACAGTGAACATAGTGATACCTTGTACTCTAGTGTTATTACATAAGTTTCTCTTGTTTATTGTGTCATATTCCAAGGTTTAATGCAAGTGATTTGGAAGGGTGTGAACCTATTATATAGAAGTGACTAGTAAAAAAAGAGGGGTCTCATAGGTAGTGAGTCAACAAGTAGAAAATAACTAGAAACAATAAAAGACTAGCTACCAAAAAGCAAAGTGAGGATTAAGACATTTAATGGCCTAGTACTCCTCATTGAGAATATTCAATTATTCTAGAAAAGAACACTTTCTATTAGTAGAAATGTCGTTAGAGGGAGTAGCATCCAAAGAAACATTTATATTTCCTTTTCTAGTAGACTTAGCTAGAGTGTCATCTAGAGTCTCATTCAACACAAAGATCTTGTACTTAACATGTTTCCTCTCCAAATCATTCTATATAATATATATAGAGACAACCAATTTGTTGATCATCTCCTTACTAATGGAAAAAATATCCTCCATATTTTTTGAAAAAAATCTCTGCATATCATGGATGTGCACTATGGTCCTTTCCATTTTCTACTTTTCCTCTTCTAAGATCACATAAGCTTTAAAACTATTGTACTAACCTCTAGTGTAACCCATTTAATGAGAAGTACTCTAGATATGATGGAGGATAATTTCTATCCATTAATAATCTTACCTTATGCAAAACAAAGTAATATTTTCATCTTATATTAAGGATAGGTTAAATGCAAGCATCTATAAGTTTCCATGTACCTAATAAAGTTTCCAAAGTGACATCAAAGGTTTAAAATATTTTATGTTTTGCGTCTATGTGTAAAGGCAATTAAATTTTTAAACAAGGGGCACGTCTTTCTACTATTTATAATGATAAAATCATGAAAATACTATTCTTCATTTCAAAAGAATGAAAGGAAATAGTCATGCACTCATATTTATTAAATGATCACATAAAAATGGGAAATAGGCACTTTTGAGGTACCACACTTGCAAAAATTAGATAGACATCTCTTTAGGTGGCCTCTGGGGGAATTTGAAGGGTCATATATTGGCTATGTCTTGCATTTATTGACTCCCATGCACCATGTTCATCAAGAAGGAAAGTGTGATTTCGAAGAGGTACAAGAATAATATAAAAGGGAGGCTTGGGTTAATTGTTCAATGCTCCAAAGTTGAGTAGGCCATTCATCATTGAATTCTTCTCTTCATAAACAAAGAGGAGTAGTAAGGATTATAGAAGAATAGCTTGTACCTCCATATTGCAAATTTGTAAAGCCTAAGTGGGTAATATTATGTCATTAAGTTTATATATATTTTATATTTTGTTAAAATATATGAGCATGCTTGAACTATTAAACTATTTAGAAATAGAAGGAAAATTATTTCTTGTAACTTTATGGTTTATTATATCTTTATTCCTATGTGTGAGTTTTGGGAAGAGTAACCCTCATATGGTGTAAGAGAGAATATTTTTTGAGTCGATTGGTGGAGCTCCCTTCATCAAATAGTCTTATATCCAAAGATCTTGAGTGTGTAGATAAATTATTAAATTTTGGAAAATCTACAAGAGGATCCTAGGTTGGATAAAATTTAATGAGAGAGACTGTTAGTTGTCCTTGTTAGAAATAGGGAATACTAAGAGGGGGGGGTTGAATCAGTATTCTACAAACTTCTACTTTTTCCCAATTATGGATATAACGGATTATCTTATAACATAAGAAACTAAACAACATGCATAGCAATAAAACTAAAGAACTCATAACACATTATTTGTTCTCAAGGAAACCCTGGCCAAGGGAAAACCCCGGTGGGGTTGGTACCCACAATGATCCACTAATAAAAAATATCATGTTAAGGATGTTGACCCCATTAGGAGTCTATTACATGCATATAGTGTCTCAGTCCCGATTAATGGACTATAGGCCTTGTTAGAAGCCTCAACCCTATTAGGAGTTGGTAGTACAAAATATGATTAACAAATGAGCCCACTACCAAAACAAGTAATATACAATATTTACTGATTACAAAATAGGTCAAGGTACATAACCTTATACTTCTTGTAACTTTTCATCATTATCTTTTCACTGCTCTTTCACTATCACATATATCTGATGTCATATCTTCCATTACATCATTACATCTTTATACAAGTTATTAGAGATAATAACTCTTCCAGTCAGCTTACATAATACAAAATATCTTTATCCAAAGGTTAACATCTAGGATTTCATCCCTTTATATTGTTAAGTAATTATTTTGATAAACAAAATAATCCCTTAACTCTTTACAAATTCTGTCTCCATAAACTGTCTAGTCGGCTTTTCACTGTCTTTAGTAAAACTGTCATAACTTATTCTGTACATGCCGTATTGAATTGTCATCTCAAGTGAGTCTTCAATAGTCATCATAGAGTCTATGTTCAAGTGTGCAAGCACTGAACTTACTCCAATAAAAATCGCTAAGAAAAACTATTCTTGGGTACATTGATACAAACACACTGTCTCATACTTAGACAATTTCATGCACTCTATCATACTCGCTTTCTAACCTGTGTGATCTTAATATAGAACATATGTTTCCATAATGAAATCATCTATGTAACCAAATCAGCCAAATTTTGAACAATCTCCCCCTTTGTCATTGGTGGCAACATATGAGAAAATTGGCTAAAAATTGGCTAAGTAATTAGTGAAATACAAAAAGAAGAAATTGGCTAAGTCACTAATTTGGAACCAATTTCATTAACTAATATTTTCTTGGTGGATAAATAAATTTTAGAATATATGGATGAAGAAAATGAGCATAAGGCTAAGATAGAGTATTCAATGATACAACAAGGTTCAATGATTGATGGGGAACTTGATGAAGAGTGATAGTTACTTGAGAAAGAAATGGCTATGAATAAACACTTATTAAATGTAATAGTAAAGAAATATGTAATCAAGGTCACTAGAGATGAGGAGGTTGCAATAGTAAAATGTGAAATAGATGGATATGATAAAGATGAGAATTAAAAGGATCTTATGTAAGTAAAGGAGAATGAGGTAATATCTAGAAATGTTGATTTTATTTTGTGTTTATTTGCAATGATAAAAGTAAGAGAGAATACGATAATGTGACAACTACCTTTGGACAATGATTGTGTAGGCTCATACCTAGGAGTATTTCATCATTCATCACAAGCAATAGTATTGATCTTTATTACTTCTTCTATTTTACAAATAATTTTTTTGGGTTAGATAATAGTACCTACAATATGTGTGTGATAAAAAAACTTCAGATGCTAGGAGGGTGGGTGTGAATCAACATGACACAAATCTTAAATGACTAACTTTAGTAAGGACTTCCAATAATAGTAATAAAATAAAAAACATAGCTAACAACACACAAATCAAAAGAATTATTCATGGAAAACCTAACTTGGGAAAAAAAAATGTGAGTACTTACCCACAAAGATAATTCGCTAAAGTATATAATTTTATGAAAAAATACTAGGAGCTCACTTCTCTAGAATATGAATGCGAATATTTTTTTCATATACAACAATGAATCTTAATAAGAAAGAAGGCTCATTTCATTATAAATTACAAGTAGGATCTGATGACTTTAAACATGAATGGAGGGGCTCACGTTCCAATTAGAAAGATACAATAATAATATTCAAGTACAAAAGAATTAGTTCCTTGACACACTTAAAAATATTCAGATTAGATGGAAATATATTCTCCTGATGATGCAACTAATTTACATAACACTATCCACACTAGAAATAAACTATTACTATCTTTTCTTCTTTGCCACAATCACTAAACTCTACTTTTGTAATTAATGAATTTGTTGAATCACTTCACATACTTTAGAATGTACAAATTTATTTTACTAAAGGAACAACAATCCTTATATACATGATATATCATTGGAGATGGCAAGAAGGTTGGAAAAACCTAAAAATATTACAAACAAGTTTCATGTTGACTAGGGAAATAGATAAATGAAAATAAAATCAGCGTTAAAAGAATCAAGACCTAGGACCCAAATAGATAAGTGATAATAATTAAATACATCAGTCCACTATATAATCAATCCATATAAATAATTTATAAGTATTATGTATAAGACTAGGATCTAAATTTAATATCTTAACAATCAATAAATATAGCATAGTGACCTAAATATAAAATCATGATCCATCCAAGAGGAATATAGATAAATAACAAAATACACATTACAGAAATCCAAATCTAGAAGAAGAAAATGTTTTTACCAAAGATAATTGAAATTTGTAGAAGAAAGATGTCAACTTCCTTGCTATAATTAGACCTCCACATGCTATGAAGAGATCTATATGCCATATTAGGAGTCATGTTAACATGTTGCATAAATTAGAAGATGAAATTAAAATAAATGCAACACTCAATGACATATTCTCTAGAAGACTAGAAGTATATTCTCAATAATTAGATAATACCACAATTTTACATACTACCTCTTCTATGTATCAGCAATACTTATTAACATACAAGAGAACAACATCCTTAAAAAAACTAGTTTCAATAGGAGAAAACCATTTTGATAGGCATATCCTATCCTTCAACTAATCAAAGAATATTCTATAGTCAATAGCACTATTATCTGAACTATTTCTCCAATCCACATTTGTACATAACCTATGATGATGACGCAAGGGCGGGGAAGATTCGAGCAGAATCAAGCAAGTTTGACTCTATTGAAACCCAAAAACACGCCCTTCTTAGAGTTACACATGGAAGAAATTATTAAGTCATATGAAACAAATAAAACACAATGCAATAAGGTGAGATAACTCACAACCCCATTGGTACAATTATTATAAAACCATCAACATGCCTAGATGTGAGGCCTTCCGGGTTTTAGCCTTATACAAAGAAATTATGAAATAGAGTCTCAAATCGCATCCTATATTTGTATACCATGATATATCTTCTTAAAAATGTTACATAGTAATACCTCCCTTTTCTATATCAACCTAAGCTCCTTAAATAGCTAGCAAAGCCACAAGTTGACCAGTCAGGCAGTTAATTACATTAGTGGTCCTACCTAGCAAGAGTAAATCACACTAAAGAAAGAATGAACAAAACATGATTCAAAGTAATATTTAGATCCACACATGATCTAAGAACATATCCCAAACTTTGAAAGATCCCATTTCCTCTTACAGAACTGTGCAAGGCAAAATACTCCATGTTTCATGCAAAACTGCTAGAAAATAGATACCCAAGGAAAACGAAGATAACTCCCAACTCCAGATGAATTAGGACATGCAATCTTAGGAGAATGTTCAAGAATAGGTCCTCAACATTTCATTAACTTTTCATAACATGAAAACAATAGCTACAATGGTTACAACAAAAACAACCTATAGGTACAGAAAATAGGAAACATTTTTGGTTGATGCAAGATTGCTCAAAGACACAAGATGCTCCTACAAAAGACACCTCGGGTAAATAAAGAGCTAATTTCTACATTAGGCACTACTCATATTCTGACCTAAATTATAAAGAACCAGCTTAGCTTGTGTAATCCATGAACTATCTTCAACTGGCTTGTCTTCCCACTGAACTAGGTATTCTATGTAGTCCTTTCCTCTGGTACTCTTTCTTAGTCTACTATTCAAGATCTTCTCAATGCTATCTTTATTCTTCTTAGGATAATCTATATCATCTTCTACCTCATCATTTAATTCAAAGTACTCAAGGATATCAGCAATGTTGATTATAGGTGATACATCCATATCCTCTGGTAATTCCACCTCATAAGCATTTCCATTGTCAAACTTCTTCAGAATATTACAAGGTCCAAACTTCTTCATTTTCAGCTTGTTGTAGGTACCAAGTGGAAATACATTCTTTTTCAAATGAATCATAACCTCATCTCCAACTTCAAAATATTTATGTCTCCTCCTCTTATCTTATCTCTATTTATATTTCAGATTACTATCCTCCAAATTCCTTTTGACTTCATCATGTAAAGTTCTCATGAAGACTACAAAATCCTCAGCTTCAACACTTCTTCTTCTTTTCTTAGAAGGAAAATATCTCAACTCTGTGGTTCCCTTAGGATGAAATCCAATAACAATATCAACTAGTGTTCTCTTAGTATTTCTATTCACATAATTATTGTATGCAAACTCTGGTTGCACCAAAACTAAATCCCAATTAGTAGGTTTATCTCCAAGTAAACATGTTAACAAGTTTCCCAAACTTTTGTTCACAACTTTAGTCTGTCCATCTGTCTATGGGTGAAATGTTGAACTAAACTTTAACTATGGATTCATCTTCTTCCAAAGTGTTTTCCAAAAGTAACTAGTAAACTTAGTATCTCTATCTGAGAAAATAGTTTTAGGAAAACCATGTAATCTTACCACTTCCTTGAAGAATAATTCAACTACATGTAATGCATCAGATGTCTTCTTACAAGGTATGAAATGAGCCATATTTGAAAATCTATAAATCACTACCAAAATAGAATCATTACCTCTTTGAGTTTTAGGCATTCTAAGAACAAAGTCCATACTTGAACATCTTCCAAAGGTCTATCAGGTATAGGCAAAGGTGTATAAAATCCCAAATTCTGAATAGTTCCTTTTTTTGTTTGACAAATTCTACAACCTCTAATCATTCTCTACACATCTCTATAAATCTATGGCCAAAGGTATCTTTTTGAGATCAGTTTCACAGTCTTATCAATCCCAAAATGTCCAGCAAGTCTAGCACTATGCTTCTCCTTTATTATGTTCTCTCTCATAGATCCTCTAGGTATGGACAACTGAACTCCCTTAAACATGTCTCTTTGAATGAAATAATCATCCCACTTATCACTCACTATTTGTTCCTTACAAGCTTTCCAATGTTCTACAAAATCAAGGATAGTTTCATACAAACACATAAAATAGTCAAAACCAAGTACCTCACTTCTCATTTAAGTCAGCAAATTTCTTCTTCAGCTCAAGGCATCAAAAAATTTATATGGTTATGTGCAAGATCATGAGGGGCCAAAAAGTGGTGATGTCAGTTCAAAACTTTGACAATGTAGCTGACGACTTTTTTTTCACCCGAATTTGATAAAATGAAAAGGGTATCTTAAGGAGATTATTAGCTTTCTATCGATACAATTGCTATCAAATTTTGAATTTGGTAAGTAATTATTAGTTATTTTCTAATTGATCTACCTCTAAAGTGCTAATTTATATACTTATTGAAAAATGACTATAATTTTCAGACGGTATAACATTTTTGAAATCCGAAAAATGAGTCACATTCTATGCTTCACCTAATATAGGGAAATTTTTATTTTTTTGAATTTTGTAAAGTTTTGAATGAGTTAAGGTGGTCAGACATGACAATTTTTTTATTCTAAAAATGTTGTAGCAAAAAATTCATAATTAATTATTTTTTTGGAATAAAATTACAAAAAAATATGCGTCACATCTGGGCATGAGTCTACTACTTATATATAAAATCTTATAATAAAAAATTATCATTTCATTATGATTAAGGTGGTCGGACATACACCTACTTCTTATTTTTTTCCTAAAATTTTTGTACTGCTGCATTGAAATATATACTTTTCACCAATCATACTAACTTTTTCTGAAAAAAGGCCTAGTAGTTTAGAAACTACATTCAATTTTCTATAGATTCTATTCTTACAACTTTTTGATATTAGGTTCATAGCTAGTTGAAATTTTCACGTCAAGTTGACTAACCCTGATTTGCTGATTTTTCATTGCCACTTAAGGGCATAGTTTGGCCCCTCATGATCTTGCACATACCCATATAACTATCCACTTTTATGCTTCAATGAAAAGGAAAAATTCTACAAGAACTCAACCCACTTCATATGTCTTTCATTCAATTTATTTTGAATTCCCAAATACTTCAAAGATTTATGGTCAGTATACAAGAAAACTCTTTAGGCCTCAAATAATGACTCCATTTCTTCAAATCTTGAACAATAGCATAGAATTCCTGGTCATAAATTGAATATTTTTTCTTAGCATCATTCAACTTCTCACTAAAGAAAGTTATATGTCTTCCTTCTCAACTTAAAACAACTCCTATTGAACTTCCACTAGCATCACATTCAACTTGAAAAACCTTACTAAAATCAAGCAACACAAGTGTAGGAAACTCTGTAATTCTTTGTTTCAATGTTTCAAAACTCTTTTATGCTCCATGTGTCCATTTGAAATCCATTTTATCTACTCTCATAGTTTCAGTCATAGCATTACAAATAGAACTAAAATTTATGATAAACTTCCTATAAAAACTTGCCAATGCATGAAATGATCTTACCTCTCCAACATTCTCTAGTGTAGGCCAATCAAGTATGATTCTCTCTTTCTCAAGATCCATCTTCAATCCATCAGCTGAAATTAAAAAACCAAGGTACACAATCTCTTCATTAATAAATGAACATTTCTCTAAATTAATCAGTAACTTTTCTTCATTCAATCTCTACAATACTTGTCTAATATTCTCAAGATGTTCTTCCTTACTCTTATTGAATATCAAAATTTCATCAAGATATACAATAAAAAACTTACCCAAGAATCTTTTCAAAACTTCATTCATCAGCCTCATGAAAGTACTAGGTGCCTTAGTCAAACCAATGGGCATAACTAACCATTCATACAAACCTTCATTATTCTTAACAGTAGTTTTCCATTCATCCCCTTCTCTAATCCTAATCTGATGATATCCACTCTTTAAATCAATCTTTGTAAAATACTTTTCTCCACTCAAACTATCCATTATGTCATCTATCCTAGGTAAATGAAATCTATACTTCATTGTTATCTTGTTTATAGCTCTAGAATCAATGCACATTCTACATTCTCTATTCCTTTTTGGTTTTAACACAACAGGTATTGCACAAGGACTCTTGAACTTTCCCTAATCAAACCCCTCTCAAGAAATTCTTGCACTTGTCTATTCAACTCGGTCTTTTCATCAGGTGTCGACCTATGTGGTGCTTTATTAGGCAAGATGGCTCCAAGTATCAAATCCATACAATGACTTATACTTCTCATAGGAGGAAAAATGTCGGATAAATTATTAGAAATGATGTTATACAATTTAGTCAAAAAAGGTTCAACCTCAGGTGAATGTTCTAACTCATCTTGTTTCTCAGTTTTCCTTGGAATCAAAGCATAGAAAACATTTTGTTCTTTCATTTCTCTTGAAAACTTTTTACCCTCAACCAAGCACACTCTAACCATAGTATACTGACTTTCATGAATCTTTTCAACTAAAGGAAACAATATTTTTTTCTTCCCATTCATCCAAATAGTATATTGATTCAATATACCGTCATGCAAATATTTCCTATCATGTTTCCAAGGTCTACCCAAAAGAATATGACAACAATCCATAGTCATAATATCACACAAGACTTCATCACCATAATTCACAATTTTGAATTTAACAAGGCATTGTTCACTTATAAGTAGTTTATGCTCCTTCTGGATCCAATAAATATGGTAACACTTAGGATGTCTCAATATCTCCAATTGCAACTTGTTAACCAACTCTTGGGATGCCAAATTATCATAACTTCCACTATTAATGATTACCTTGCAACATTTTTCAGCAATCTTACATCTGGTTTTGAACAAACTTTTCCTTAGAATAGGTTCCTCATCAACTTGTTCATTTCGTAAGATCCTTCTTAGCATCAAGTTCTCACCAATTTTAGGTTCATTAGGAATTTCCTCAACTTCTTCACAAGCCAAATTGTTTCTACCATTACCTCTAATCTTCTCTCCAAAATAGTACATTCAAAAGCTCTATGTCCTTCTTCACCACATTTATAACAAGCACCTTTAAACCAAGATTTCTCTTCTCTTTTCCCACTATTGTTATTCCTAGAGTAACTAATATAGCTACCTCTAGAGTAGTTACCTCTTCTACTAGTAGGTTCATCCTTCCATCCTTTATCTTGCACTGTATTGTCGGATCTACTACTTTCTCCATAAGTTCTACCTCTACTTCTCTAAAATCTGCCACCTTTTCCTCTCCATCTTTGATCATATCTTTTAGTCAATCATTTTTTTTCCTTCAAATAAAAAGGTATACTTCTTCTAGACTATCCATATTAAAATATCTTATCTCATCTTGAATCGATTTCCTCAAGCCATTTAGGTATCTAGCCACTTTCTCAACTTCATCATCCACATGTCTAGATTTGATATCAAACTTGTAAAATTCCTTGGTATATTCCTTAACACTCATGTCCCTTTATTTAAAATTTTGAAATTTTCTCATCAAAATAACTTGGAAATCAACTAGAAGAAACTTATTCTTCATCTTTCGAAGCATCTTCATCCATTTCTTAATCTTTTCTTTTCCTCTCTTCTATCTCTTAGTTTGTGAATGATCCCACCAAAGATATGCATGACCTTTCAATTTTTGTGACTTCTATCTTAACTTTCTTATTATAAAGAGTACCTTCATAATCAAATTATTTATCCATCTCAAAGATCAAATCCAAAAGTGCATATGTCTCAAGTCTTCCATCATAGCAAGCAACTTCAACTGCAGGTCTAAAGTTAGCCTTAGACAAACTCTCAAAATTTTTTCCTCATCTTGTTCAACTTTAGGTACAAGTATAGGATTAAGTGTTGCCTCTTCTTCATCACTAACATATTCAAGATGCATGCCTCTTCTCTGAGCTATCTCTACAATTTCAAGCCTAGTTGCAATCTGCCTCAACATATCTGTTATAGCATTATCTTTTCATCTACGACAAATCATCTTGACAATTAGGTTCCAACAAGATTGTAACCTTCTACAAGTTATAGGTTAGATCTCAAATCCCTCACCCTAAAACCAATCCAATAAGGTTCTCCATGATCCAATCCACTATAAATAACTCTCTCTAATACCACCTAATGCAAGGGAAGGGAAGGTTCAAGAAGAATCAAGAAGATTTGACTCTACTTAAATGCATAAACATGACCCGCTAAGAGTTAAACACAGAACAAATTCTTAATTGATATGAACCAAATAAAACATAATGTAATAAGGTGAGGCAACTGGCAACCACACTTGTATAATAATTATAAAACCATCAACATGCCTAGCTGTGAGGCCTTCCAGGTTTTAGCCTTATACAAAGAAATTATGAAATAGAGTCTTAGCTCACATCCTATCTTTGTCTCCAATGATATATCTTCTTGATCATGTTCCATACTACTACCTCCTTTTTCTACATCAAACTAAGATCCTTATATATCAAGCTAAGCCACAAGTCAGCTAGTTAGGTAGTCAATTACATTATAGGTCCTACCTAGGAAGAGTAAATCATAAGTAAAGAAAGAATGAAAAAAAAATGATACAATGTAACATTTAGGGCCACACATGATCTAAGAACATATCCAAAAAATTTCCAGATCCCATTTCCTCTTATGGAACCACGCAAAGCAAAACACTCCATGTTTAATGAGAAACTAGTGAAAAATTGATACCCAAGAAAAATGGAGATAACTCCCAACTCTTGATGAATTAGGATGTATGCTCTTAGGAGAAGGTTTAAGAATATCTCCTCAAAATTGCATTAAATTTTCATAACATGAAAAGAAAAAATGCAATGGTTACAATGCAAACAATCTATAGGTACAAAAAATATGAAATATATTTGGTTGATGCAAATTTCTCAAAGACCCAAAATTCTCCTGCATTAGATGATCAACCTTATACATAACTGAACAAATAATAGACTATTTAGATAACCAAATAGTCATATTTTCAAACCATTAAATACAAGCCTTTCCAAAATAAAATCCTTCATTCCTTATTACCATGCTTAGAAAATACCTAATATCCTCTTGAGGGGAGAAACAAATTCATATAAAAACTTTTCCTCAAACCTACAGTCCAAGTCATTTAAGAAAGGAGGAAATAGCATCCAAAAGTGATGTTAGACCACCAGACAAAGCTCCTTATGTGTTCCGCATCAAATATATTTTATTCCTTTCTTTTGAGTCTTATGCAATCATTGAATAATCATCTTATTTTTCCATATTTTTATAGAAACTTGCATTATGTCTAATCATGTGACATTTATAGAAAACTTGATGCAGGAGCATCCTAGGTGTATAAGCAATCTTGCATCACCCAAAATATTTTTGGTTTCCTTTTAATAAGGGCTATCTTGTGCAGAGCTTCTCTTTTCAAGGTAATTTACTATTTTTAGTAAAAAAAAATTTGAGCTCACAATGCTCTATATTCTTTCTTGGAGGTTCACATTGGTCATATCAGCCTGCCAGTAAAGTTTCATTGCAAGATCAAGTCCATTTTTTAAGATATTGGAAATTTTTAGTACTAGCAATAGAGTACATAAACTTTGAACTCGCTTTTGAAGGCTTTAGAGGCTGTGAATGGGATCCAAACTTCGGTTCACTAGAGCTTGCACAAGTTAAATGTTGTAGATAACTTCACACCATTTCCAAAATGGGGTCATAATATTGAATTTGGTTAACGAGCAATGAATTGTGGTCTCGGGAAGTTGCACTACCTAAAATGGAAGAAAATGAATTTCCTTCAAAATTTATTTTGAGTTTTGAAAGTTATTTGAGCTGACTCTAATGTAATAAAAATGAAAAATATATAATTCCAGGGTTCAATGAGCTCAATGGTTAAAATTCTAGAACTTTCCTGGGCATTGGAAAATTTCCTATATAAGGAAGGCCCAGAGTGTTTTCTAGTGTAGTTTTGGGTAGTTATTAGAGGCTTTGTCTTAAAGAATATTGTAAGGAAAATTCCCATGTGGCCTTGCATATTGTAATTTTGAAATTTGTAATTCCACACTTATGGAGATAATAAGAAGCCCATTTTATGTTCTTACAAATTGTTGGTGCGTCTCTATTTTTGTTGTGTTTGCGGTCTTAAGGGGAGAACCCTTCATGAAGTGGTATTAGAGTAGGAGTTCCTGAGTGTGTAGACACATCACTGATTATGAGGAAGTTTGTACTAGGAACATGGTTTAAGGTTCCAATGATAAGCATGAAAATGCCTCCATGAAGGGAACATGTTAGAAGAGCTGAAGGTGTGTCGCTTGAGGTTAGAGCCCTCTAGAGACAAGTGCAAGCATTGCAAGAAGAGATTCATAGAGGAATGAATCTTGCAGTAAGAGAAGAAAGTGAGGATGAAGTCAAAGAAGAAGGAAATTTTGATCAGGATGGAGAAGGTAAAATTTTGAACCAAGAGGAAGAAAAAAAATTTCAGGCCATTTCTAGGATTGGCAAAAGACCTAAGATTGAGGTCCCCACATTGATAAGAAATATTAACCAAAAGGAATTAATCAACTATATCAATGAATTAGAAGAATATTTTGAGTATGAAGATATCGAGGATCCTCATAGGGTAAATTGTTTGAAGGCCAGGCTGAAGGGTCATCAAAAAATATGGTGGGAGGAGATTGAATGAGAGAAAAATAGAAGAGGAAAGGAGAAAATCACAAGATGGAATAAAATAGTAGATAGATTGAAGTAATAATTAATTGCTATTAATTATGATCTTGATCTAATAAAGAAAATACATGGGTTGAATCATGGAAGAAGATCTATTGAAGCATACATAGCAGACTTCTATTGAGTCATCATCAGAATAGGCCATGTAGACGATGATAAAGAGAAAGTTTCCCATTACCTTAATGGGTTGAGGTCAATCATTCAGTAGGAGTTGAATTTGGTCTAAATGAATAGTATTGAAGATGCATACCATTTTTCCCTAAGAGTAGAAGAAAAGTTGAAAAAGAAGTTTGAGAGAAAAAAAAGTGGAAGAGGCCATGGTGGAGGATCTAGTAGATGATCTTATGGAGGCCAAAATAAAGATCAGAAAAAGAAGGATGAGGCCAGTAGTAGTCAAAATCAAAGAAGAAATAATTTCAATTTGAATCATAGAGATCATAGAGGAAGAGGACAAGGAGAAGGACCAGGAAGAGGAGGCTTTTGTGGAATATGTTTTCACTGTGGAGAATAAGGTAATAGGGCATTTGAATGTCTTCAATGCCAAGGAAGGATAGAATGGAGAAATGAAGACCAAGCTAGAGTTGCACATGTGGATGAAGATAAAAAATCATGAAATTCTGAATATGTTGAAAGAGGAGAAGCCCTAGTTACCAAAAGAGTCACACTGAGTGGTGAGAATGAACCTAAGAAAAGGAGAAGCTTGTTTTGAACTAGGTGCAAGTGTAAGGATAAGTGTTGTGATGTGATTATTGAAAGTGGAAGCACTAATAATTTGGTGTCAAAAGATATGGTCATGAAGATAAAGCTTCAAAGGTAGAAATACCCATGTCCATACTAGATCACCTAGGTGGAGGATGACCAAAATTTCATGGTCAATGAACAATGCCTAATGAAGTTCAAGACTGGGGGATACCATGATGAGGTACTATGTGATATCATAGCTATGGATGCATGTCATATGTTGTTAGGTAGGCCATGGTAGTTTTACAGGCATGTTGTACATGATGGTTGTGCCAATACCTATTCCTTGTCAAAGAATGGAGAGAGACATAAGCTAAAACCATTGAAGGAAATAGAAGAAAAGGTATGAAGTGATGCAAGAAAAAGTTTTGTTGATGGAAGAAAGTTTCTAGAAGGTACAAGGAATGAGCATATGTGTTTTTCTTTAATTGAAGAAGAAGGTAAAGAGGAATTACAAGATGTAACTACAAATGTTGCAAATCTATTGATTGAGTTTCAAGATATTATGTATGATAATGTGCCTGATGGATTACCACCTATAAGGAAGATTAGTCATTAGATGGACTTGATTCTAGGAGCCATTTTTCCAAATAAGGCAACACATAGAATGTCACCAATAGAAAGTGAAGAGTTGAATAGATAAGTACAAGATTTGTTGTATAAGGGGTCAATTTTAGAGCTGACTCCATGTGTTGTACTAGTAGTATTAGTACTAAAGAATAATGGAGAATGGAGGATGTGTATGGAATATAGGACTATCAACAAAATAATAATCAAGTACAGGTTTCCTTTTCCATGAATGGATGATATTATAGAATATTTGAGTGGAGCTGCATATTTCTCAAAGATAGATCTAAAGAGTGGATATCATCAGATTTAGATCACAGAAGGAGATGAATGGATTACTACCTTCAAGATGAAGGAAGGTTCATATGAGTGGTTAGTGATGCCTTTTGGGCTAACCAATGCACCAAGAACATTCATGCAGCTCATGAATAATATTCTGAAACAATTTTTGGGTAAGTTTGTCATTATTTACCTAGATGATATTTTGATGTTTAGTAAGACATTGGAGGAGCATATAATAGATATTCCTAGAGTGTTTGAGAAGTTAAGGGAAGATAAATTATTGATTAACTAGAAGTGGAACTTTTTGGAGAAGGATTTAGTGTATCTAGGATTTCTAGTTTCAAAAAAAGGTCTCAAAATGGACCTAGAGAAAGTGAAGGCCATCCTCAAATGGCCTACTCTAAGGATTAATATTGAGCTAAGATCATTTCATGGTTTGGCTAGATTTTACAAAATTTTTATGAAGAGTTTTCACAGTATTTATGGATCCTTGGCTGAAGAAATGAGAGGAGATAAGAAAGAGTGTAAGTGGACTACTAGGAGGATAAGAGTTTTGAATTGTTGAAATGAAAATTTATAGAACAACCTATTTTAGCTCTTCCAAATTTTAATAAAGTGTTTCAAGTAGACTGTGATGCTAGTGGTATTGTAATAGGAGCTATTTTGAGCCAAGAAGGTAAACTTGTTGCTTATTTTAGTGAGAACTTAAATGATGCCAAGAGAAAATATTCTATTGATGATCAATAATTTTATACTACTGTTAAGACATTGAAAAAGTTGAGACACTATCTTCTTCCTAAGGAATTTTTTTCATATACTGATCATCAAGCTTTATAATATTTGAACAGTCAAGGAAAGTTGAACTAGATGCATTTGAAATGGATTGAGTGTTTGAAATTGATGCAAGGGAAGGTAAGGTTAAAGAAGAATGAAGGAGAATTGACTCTACTAAAACCCACAAACATGCCCTACTCAGAATTACACACAAAAGAAATATATAATTCACATTAAAATATGAAAAAATGATAAATATAAGGTAAAGAAACTAGTGACAACACTAGTACAATCATTATGAAATTATCAACATGCCTGGCTATGAGGCCTTCTAGGTTTTAGCCTTATACAAATAAATTATGTAATCAGAATCTCAACTCACATCCTATCTTTATCTCCAATGATATTATATGTTCTACCCCCTTCAAAATATCTTTTTCACTACCTTTTCCTTCTCCCACATCAACCTAAGCTCCAAATATATAGCCACCAAAACCATAAGTCGACCAGTTAGGCATTTAATTACATTATAGGTCCAACCTAGGAAGAGAAACAAAAACTAAAGAAAGAAATAGCACAACAAGATGTAAAGTTAAATTTACATCCATACATGATCCAAGAACATATCCAAAACTTTGCAAGATCCAATTTCATCATAAGGAATCACGCAAGGTGAAACACTCCATGTTTCATGTGAAACTGGTAGAAAATTGATGTCTAAGGAAAATGAAGATAACTCCCAAATCCAAATGATTTACAATGTGCCCTCTTAAGAGAAGGCTCAAGAATAGGTCCTCAACACCGCATTAATTTCATAAAGAAAGAAACTAGTAGCAGCAACAACTACAAAAAAAATAACATAGAGGTACAAAAAAATAAGAAATGTTTTTGGTGATGCAAGATTGCTCAAAGACCCAAGATGCTCCTACATCAGACACCTAGGGTTAATAAAGAATTGATTTCCACATTAAGTATTTCTCATATTATAACCTAAATCATAAA
The DNA here is from genome assembly GCA_027943335.1 of Chamaecyparis obtusa. Lineage (NCBI taxonomy): Eukaryota > Viridiplantae > Streptophyta > Pinopsida > Cupressales > Cupressaceae > Chamaecyparis > Chamaecyparis obtusa. The sequence continues at coordinate 24,595 of BSBK01011345.1, forward strand.
GATCCAACTTAGCTTGTGTAAGCCATGAATTATCGTCAACTAGCCTATCTTTCCACCGAACTAGGTATTCCATGTAGACTTTTCCTCTTGTAATCTTTCTTAATCTGTTATTCAAGATCTCTAAAATGTTTTCTTTATTCTTCTTAGGATAATTTAGATCATCTTCTACCACATCATTTGATTCATAGTACTCAGAGATGTTAGCAATTTTGAATATAGTTGATCTGTCCATAGCCTCTAGTAATTCCACTTCACAAGCATTTCCACTGTCAAACTTCTTCATTTTCATCTTCTTTTAGGTACCAAATGGAAATCTATTCTTCTTCAAATGAATCATAATGTTATCCCCAACTTCAAAATATTTATGTCTTCTTCTACTATCTTCTCTCTATTTATATATCAAATTACTTTCCTCCAAATTCCTTTTGACTTCATCATGTCAAGTTCTAATGAAGACTACAAAATCCTCAGCTTCAACACTTCTTCTGGCTTCAATAGGAAAATCTCTCAACTCTATGGTTCCCTTAGGATGAAATCTAGTAACAATCTCAAATGGTATCCTCTTAGTACTTCTATTCATAGAATTATTATATGAAAACTCTTCTTGTGCCAAAAATAAATCCCAATTAGTAGGCTTATCTCCAATTAAACATCTCATCAAGTTTCCCAAACTTCTATTTACAACCTTAGTCTGTCCATCTATCTAAGGGTGAAATTTAGAGCTAAAATTCAATAGTGTATCCATCTTTTTCCAAAGTGTTTTCCAAAAGTAACTAGTAAACTTAGTATCTCTATCTAAAACAATAGATTTAGGAAAAAAATGCAATCTTACCACCTCCTTGATAATAAATTAAGCTACATGTAATGCATCAGATGTCTTCTTACAGGGTATGAAATGAGCCATCTTTGAAAATCTGACAAACACTACCAAAATAGAATCATTACCTCTCTGAGTTTTAGGAAATCCAAGAACAAAGTCCCTACTCACATCTTCCCAATGTCTATTAGGTACATGGAAAGGTATATACAATCCCAAATTCTAACTAGTTCCTTTTTTTGTTTGACAAATTCTACAACCTCTAACCATTCTCTAGACATCTCTATAAATCTATGGCCAAAAGTATCTTTTCAAAATCAGTTTTACAATCTTATCAATCCCAAAATGTCTAGCAAGTCCAACACTATGTTTCTCCTTTATGATTTTATCGCTCATAGATCCTCTAGGTATACACAACTGAACTCCTTTAAACAACATGTCTTCTTGAATGAAATAATTAGTCCACTTATCACTCATTGTTTGTTCTTTACAAACTTTCCAAGGCTCTACAAAATCAATGTGAGTTCTATACAAAAACTTGAAATCATCAAAACCAAGTACATCAATTCTCATTTCTATTAGAAAATTTCTTCTCATCACAAGGAATCATCAACCTTATTCAACTGTCCACTCTTATGCTTCAATGAAAATGAAAAGTTTTGCAAAAACTCAACCTACTTCATATGTCTCTAATTCAATTTATTCTGACTTCCCAAATACTGCAAAGCTTTAGGGTTTGTATACAACACAAAATATTTAGGCATCAAATAATGTCTCCATTTCTTCAAAGCTTGAACAATAGAAAAGAAGTCATGATCATAAATTGAATATTTTATCTTAGGATCATTCAACTTCTCATTAAAGAAAGCTACAGGTCTTCCTTCTTGACTAAATATAGCTCCTATTGCACTCCCACTAGCATCGCATTCAACTTGAAAAACTTTACTAAAATTAGGCAAAGCAAGTGTAGGCAACTGTGTAATTCTTTGTTTCAATGTTTCAAAACTCTTATGTGCTCCATGTGTCCATTTGAAATCCCTTTTATCTCCTCTCATAGTTTCAGTCATAGCATTACAAATAGAATTTAAATTTCTGATAAACTTCCTATAAAAACTTGCCAATCCATGAAATGATCCTACCTCTCCAACATTCTCTAGTGTAGGCCAATCAAGTATAACTATCACTTTATTAGGATCCATCTTCAATCCATCAACTAAAATTAAAAAACCAATATACATAATCTCTTCTTTCATAAATAAACATTTCTTCAAATTGATCAACAACCTTTCTTTCTTGAATCTCTGTAATACTTGTCTAATATGTTAAATATGTTATTTCATACTCTTACTGAATATCAAAATGTCATCAAGATATAAAATAAAAAAATTACCCATAAATCTTTTCAAAACTACATTTATCAGCCTCATGAAAGTACTAGGTGCATTAGTCAAACCAAAGGGTATAACCAACCATTTAGACAAACTTTCATTAGTCTTAAAAGTAGTTTTCCATTCACCCCCTTCTGTAATCCTAATCTAATGATATCCACTCTTCAAATCAATCTTTGTGAAATACTTCGCTCCACTCAAACTATTGATTATGTCATCCAACCTAGGTAAAGGAATTCTATAATTTACTGTTATCTTGATTATAGCTCTAGAATGAGTGCACATTCTCCATTCTCCATTCTTTTTTGGTGCTAGCACAATAGGTACTACACAAGGACTCAAACTTACCCTAATCAAACCCTTCTCAAGCAATTCTTTTACTTGTCTATTCAACTTTGTCTTTTCATTAGGTGTCAACCTATGTGGTGCTTTATTAGGAAAACTAGCTCCAGGTATCAAATATATAAAATAACTTATACTTCTCACAGGCGGTGAACCATTAGGTACATTATCAGAAATGATGTCATGAAATTCAATCAACAAAGGTTCAATCTCAAATGCATCTTCTTACTTATCTTGTTTCTAAGTTTTCCTTGGAATCAAAGCATATAAAACATCCTATTCTTTCAATTCTCTTACAAACTTTTTACCCACAACCAAGCATACTCTAGCCATAGCATAGTGACCTTTATCAAACTTCTCTACTAAAGGAAACAATATTTGTCCCTTCACATCCATCTAAATAGTATATTGATTCAATATACCATCATGTAAAGCTTTTCTATCATTCTTCCAGGGTCTACCCAAAATAATATGACAACAATCCATAGGCATAATATCACACAAGGCTTCATCATGATAATTCCCAATTTTGAATTTAATAAGGCATTATTCACTTACAAGTAGTTTATGCTCCTTCTAGTTCCAAGCAATATGGTAAAGCTTAGGATGTCTCAATATCTACAAATGCAACTTATTAACCAGCTCTTTGGATGCCAAATTATCAGAACTTCCACTATCAATCATTACTTTGGAACATTTGTCAGCGATCTTACATCTGGTTTTGAAAAAACTTTTCCTCAGAATAGGTTCTTCATTAGATTCTTCATTCCAAAATATTCTTCTCAACATCAAGTTATCACCATGTTTAGGTTCATTAGACATTTCCTCAAATTCTTCACAAGCCAAATTATTTCTGCCATTACATCTAGTCTTCTTTCTAGAGTTAGTACATTCAAAAGTTCTATGTTCTTCTTCATCACATTTGTAACAAGTTCCTCTAAACCAATATTTCTATTCTCTTTTCCCTTTATTATTATTCCTAGAGTAACTAATGTAACTACCACTAGAGTGATTACCTCTTTTACCACTAGGGTCATCTTTCCATCCTTTATCTTTCACTATATTGTAAGATCTGCTACTTTCTCCATAAGTTCTACCTCTACTTCACTAAAATATGCCACCTCTTCCTCTCTGTCTTTGATCATGTCTTTTATTCAATCAGTCATCTTCCTTAAAATAAAATTTATATGCTTCTTCCACACTATCCCTTTTAACATAGCTAATCTCATCTTGGCTTGATGTTCTCAAAAAATTTAGGTATCTATCCACTTTCTCAACTTCATCATCCATAGCTCCAAATATAATATAAAACTTGTAAAATTCCTTAGTAGATTCCTTCACGGTCATATCCCTCTGTCTCAAATTTTGCATTTTTCTTATCATTTCCTCCACCACAAACCATCTTGAAAATTAGGTTCCAACAAGATTGTAACCTTCTACAAGTTATAGGCTAGATCTTAGATCTCCCACCCTACAACCAACCCAATAAGGTGTTCCACAATCCAATTAACAAGAAAGAACTCACTCTGATACCACCTAATGTAAGGGAAGGTAAGATTAAAGCAAAATCAAGGAGATTTGACTCTACTAAAACCCACAAACATTCCCTGCTCAGAGTTACACATGAAAGAAATATATAATTCACATGAAAGCATGAAAACATAATGAATATAAGGCAAGGAAACTAGAAACAACACTAGTAAAATCATTATGAAATCATCAACATGCCTAGTTGTGAGGCCTTTTGGGTTTCAGTGTCATGCCCTGACAGTCTTGGACTTGATCCTTAGAACTCTGAGATTAGTTTAGATTTTCTGGATGGTTTGTTACTTGTTTTGGAACATGTTTCGGTTGAACAATTTGTTATCTGGCATCGTTAATATGTTTTTTTAAAACTCTTGGAGAATTCGGAGTTCACTAAGTCTGATTCTCAGAATAATGGTCTAAGCATTTCAGTATTGTGTTATATCAAAATTTTATCTTTTGAATTGGTTCAGATTCAGAATCCTGTAGTAAGTAATATTTCAGAAAGACTTTTCAGCTTTCAAGTTTATTTGAAATAGTTTCAGTTCCATTTTATGTGTGTATGTTTCAGAATTGGTTGGTGACAGGAATAAATGATTCAGAGATAACAGATATGTTCATTGATCAATTTGTATATATATATATATGTTATAACATTTCATTTTTATAAATCAGTGTACGCTAATATGAAATAATTATATGTGTATGTTTATATATATAGACATATAGTTGATTCTATATACGTACATATGTTTATATTAATGAATGATTATAATTATACGTATAATATTGATGATTGTTATTGATGTTAATTTTCTATATGTAAGAAATTATAATAGTAATTAATATTAATATTAAGATAAATATTAATATTAATATTAATGACTATTAGTATGATTATTATGTATACGAGGTAATGGTAAGGATTAGTATTTATATTAATATTAATATAAATATCTTTTTATTGTTAGTATGTTGGTAATGTTTTATTTTAAATGTTAGTTTACTTAGCAGATTTTGATGTTAATACCTATGCTAGAGTGTTAGCGGGCTTGGTGTTAGTATATAGTTAGGAAGTTTTGTTTAAACTTAACCTAAACTAAGTTAGCCTAGCCTAAGTAAAGACTAAGGCATGATTTTATGCAATATTTCTAAACCTATCAAAACACTTAACCTAAACTAGCTGAGACTTAGCAGAGTATAGTGGATTGTTATGGTGGCAAACTTGGCAATTCAAGGCGGCAGGTATTGGTATGCGAGCTGTACAGAAAATACCAAGTGTTAAGTTTTTTGTGTGAGTGGGGTTTTTTGAGATTAGCTCACAGTAATGAGCATTTATTGTATGTCTTATCTGTCATATTGCTTGGTGATGGATCGCATTTTGGTTTTAGTTCACCATCGATGAACTTTAGTTTGAAAAAAAAAATAACTAACCCTCTGTTGAACAGGTTTCTCTGTGAAATTCTAGGAAGTTGTTAACCATGAGGGAGATTCTTGAGTTTCACCAGTTCATTTTATCTTCATGGCATTGCATACCTCATTTCTTCTGTCGATATCGTGGTTGCATTTTCTCTGAGTTTGTTGTGAGAATTAGTTGTGAGATTTTTGTGAAGCACAGCTTTGAGGAGGACAAAGACTTCATCTGCGAGTTGGGTAGGAAGCTCTGCAAGCAGTCTTTTAGTGTTCACCCTCGCATTTTCTCAGGCAGGGGAAATTTCTTAAACTCTCTCTCTCATTGATTTCTTTGCTTAATCTGCATGATGTAAGGAAAATGTTAAAAAGTTTTTTTTGAATAGTTTTGTGAATGAAATTATTGCGTGAAGAAAGTAACTATGAAGGTGTAGTTGGATTGTAAACTTGTTTTCATATATCTACGGTCTCTATTATGAAGTTTCCATTTATAGTTAAACGTGGGTACTTGTGATCTTGAAACATAAAGAGATTTCTATCATAGAAATACTGTGAAGAGTCACAGCTTCAGTGTGATGAGTCTCTATTTATTTTGTGACCGTCTCAAGCTTCTTCCTATAGCATTCTCTGTCATAATAAAAAGTTCATTAAGGGTTTGTGAAGTAAGTCTTCTACGTCATCTCTGGCTCATTTTCTTTATTGGATTTAGTAGAATAAAAAGGTTTGTCGAAAACCCATCTGCTAGTTTTGAGAGAAAAGTGTTCAGAGGATTATTGGGTTGAGTCTGTTACTATGGTTTCGGTTTTATGAGCTCAATGTTGTCTTATAGAAGTATTAGGGATAGTTTTATTCTCTATTCTTTTGAATAAGCCATTTACGGCTACAGTATAGTTATCATTATAAAGGAATTTCAAAGTTATGTTTCGTATGGCTTCGGCATTGACAACATATTCCTTGGGTGAAGTACCTGTTAGTCTTTTGGGTTTTCATTATCGATTTGTTATTGTTATTCATCGGTTTAGGAAAAGAGTTCATATGGAATCATTTTGCGGTTTTGAGTTTATCAAATATAGAATGCATTATTGTTATCGTCAATAGTTTTCTTCTAAATTTATAAGTGAGGTTTAGTTTTCAACAGCATCTATTACTAGTCGTTCGGTTGTTTTAGAGGGTCTCTATTTTTGTGACCCTTCTTATAAACAGTCAACTATGATAATATTGAGGTGAAGGGAAACAAAATGTTAATTGAGTTTGTAGTTTGTAGTTGCATAAATTACATTTATTAAACTGTGGTCAGGTCTTTGTTTTGATTGTAAATACAGTTTATTTCATGGCTTTTGTGAGTAGTCGATTCTACTTGTGGCATTTAGTATGATTCTCCATTTTATTGATAACTGTCGGTTTGTATATATATATTTATTAATGCATATAATTATATATATGCATCGACAGTAGAATGTCGACAGTTAGCAGTTCATATTTATATATAGAGCAGCATAGTATAGTTGACTATATATATGAATTAGATGTGTGTCGACAGAGTATTATAGACTGAATATAAATTCGATGGCATTATAGTTTTAGTTGTATAAATGATGTAATATTTTGGGTGTAAACTTAGAATTAAGATTAATTTAATTGCTTTTGGTCTTTAGACTAAAAATACAATCTTACAATTTGGTAAATTCATTTTCTAACTCTGAATTACTGAGATGTATAATTATATGTTTAGTTTGTTTTCTTGCATTCTATGATAACGGTAAAATTAGATATTTTACTTAGCACTCTGGAATGTTATGTATGAGGTTATATGACTATATGCATGCTAGAGTACATGTATGTATATATATTGCCGTGATATATACATATATGTACACTGTCATGAATATAGGGATATGAACCTATAGATAACAGTACAGAGTGTAAAGTCTGGAATGTTATGTATGAGGTTATATGACTATATGCATGCTAGGATACATTTATGTATATATATTGCCGTGATATATACATATATGTAAGCTATCGTGAATATAGGGATATGAACTTATAGATAACAGAATAGGGTGTAAAGTATATATATAATCTGTTAAGATCAACAAACTTATTTAACTGATATCTGTAATGAGTTTCATGGAAGATTTCTGTATATTTCAGATAGAGTCTGTTTATGATTAGATTTATTTATAATCATTGTAGATAAGATTCCAATGTGAATGAAATTGTCTATGGCATTTTGTATTGATGTTACTATGATGGAATAGATTATGGTTATATTTTTTGTTAGAAGATTTGATACTTGGTTAAGTATAGAATGGTAATATGGAAACATGGTTTTATATGGATTTCCAGATTGTTGATTCAATTTTATTATTGATGCAATGGAGATAACTGTTTATTGAAATGGAATTCTGTAGTTCATTTTTTTTTTCTATAGCAGTTAAATCATGTGTATTCTTAGATTATGCAAGTGTGATCCTTTAGATTGGGTGGCTGTCATGAATCGAGTAACTTGTGGTGATAGAATTATTTTGTTGGATGCCCTCCGACACTAGTCTAGATCCTTATGGGAAAGTTTATGACAGTTATTTAATCAAGTGATAATGTTAAAAATTCATGGGTTGGGTTTCATATAACAAAATAAGAACTTATGGTTTCACCTGACATATTGAATCTTACGAGTGGCTGAATGTAGATTCTTATGTTGACACCCATGAACTACTGGATCATTTCCTTGACATAATCTATGCGAGTTTATTTCTGCATAACTGCTTGTAAGAAATTAAGTGCTTGCTTTAATCTGGTTGAGAAAAGAAAATTGTACTTTTGGAATATCTGATATATGGATTACATGTTTATCATGCTGATACTATATCTAACATGCAGGTTTACTGAAGGTTTAAACAACTTGGACAATGTGACTAAGCCCTGTTGTGTTTGTCAACTGTGTTTGCTTATGATTTCAGGTTCTATATATATTTGGTAGAAGGACTTGGAAGGATAGTCTGCCGATAGAACATTAGGGACTAGATGTAGTATGGTTCTTGGTTGTTAAATGTATCTAAATTTGATTCAATCAGTTAACAATCTGATTGTATTTGAAATTTTGTATTGTATTTAAATTAGAGTATATCCAAATACTCAGATGTAATTATCAGATATGTAATAATGCAATATTAATACTCTTGGTATCTGGTTGTAAAGATTTTATGTAATGGAATAATATTCAAAAAAAATAAAAATTTTGGTGTTTATTTGAGTTTTCATTTCTTGTTAGATGGTTTGAGGTTGGGGTGTGACAATTTGGTATCAGAGCCTAGGTTTAAACACTCGGGGCTCAAGGGATTAGTAGGGTTTAAATTATGCTTCCTATGAGGATTTTAATTAAATCTCTTTTATAGGAATTCAAGTATGCCTCCTGTTACTCGAGGAGCTCGGGGATAAGGAATCCCTGCTGATGCCAATGCAGGCAGAGGCAGAGGAGGACGTAGGGGTCACAGTCATGGTCAAGGTAGAGGACAGGGTCACCGAGGAATGCTTGGTGATGAAAATCCTCAGGGTGAAGAAAAAAGGGAAGCTCAGGCTGAAATTCTTCAGCGAATTCTTAAACGGTTGGATGGGATTGAAGCTAGGAATAATATTCCTGGTGGGGGAGCAAATGCTCAGAATATACAGATTCCTAATGCCAACCAGGCTATAGCAGAGGATCCTATTATCAGGACTCTGCTAAAAGATCTATCTAAGCTTAAAGGTCCATACTTTAATGGAACAGAAGTTGGTAATGAAGCAGAAGCTTAGCTTCTAAACATCGAGAGATGGTTTATTCTTCACGACTATCACACTAATGTGAAATTTCGTTGGACTGAAATGCAGTTAAGATCTTTTGCATCCATATGGTGGGATATTGAATTAGAACACCTTGGAATCCATATTTCTCAAGTCACTTGGGAATTGTTCTTAGAGAGATTCCGGGAAAGATTTATGTCTGAGTACTGGCAACAATCGAGGTCTAAGGAATTCTTTAGCATTTCACAAGGAAATACCACAGTGGAAATGTATGAAAGAAAGTTCTTTCAGTTAAAGAAATATTCTGGTTGGAATGAAGGTGATAAACCTTTGGTACAACATTTTATCAAGGGTTTAAATCCTAAAATTGGTGAAGAAGTGAGAACTTTCAAACCAAAAACCATTAAGGAAGCTGCTGATCAGGCTAAGCTTACAGAAATGAAATCTAGTTTTACAACCAAAATCACTGTTAATCCACCAGTTCCAAGCAATAGCAAGAGTTATAAACCTTTTAAGGATGATTCTAAGAAAGCACCTAGGGGCTTTGCAAGTAAATCTCAAAAGAGAAAATTTGATAAATTTCCCAAAACAAACAAGAGCTTTAAGGTCCCTGAACTACCTAAGTCCTTTAAGCCTGCTCAAAGTGTGCAACAGAGTTATGCACCACCACCAACAAACTCCACACAAGATAAGAGCACCAAAAGAGGAGTAGAATGTTGGCATTGCGAGCAGTTGGGTCATCTACAATGGAATTGTCCTCTTCGAGGTAACAATCAAGGTAGGTCAAAAGCATCAGGTTCTAAGGCTACTATTGGAGATTCTGGTAGGAACCACCATATTTTTGCTACTGTGGATCATAATCAAGCAAAACATCAGAACATGGTGATTGAGGCCAAAGGTAATTGTCAAGGTATGGAAATTTCCATTTTATTTGACTCAGGTACCACTGATTCTTTCATTTCTGCCAATTTGGTTAAGCATTGTGATATTCCTGTGAGAAAGGCTGAGTTGGCATGGCAAGTTGAGTTAGCTTCTGGGTCTAAGGTAGAAACTGGGCTGATAGCTGTTGATTGTGAATTACAACTTAAGGCATTTACTACTATAGTAAACCTTAGGGTCATTCCTCTAGGAACCCATGATATTATATTAGGAATGGATTGGTTGATTCAGCATCAAGCTATTATTGATTGTAGAGAAAAGGTTATTAGATGCATTGACGATTATGGAGCTAATAAATTCATAACAGGGATTAAGAGGCCTATTTCTATTAGAACAATTTGTATCAAACAACTTCAAAGGTGTTTGTGGAAAGGCTGCAAACTGTTTGCTATATCTGTTAATGATTTTTCTGAACCTATAGCATTTAATATCAGTTTAGACCATCCTTTGTTGAAGGAATTTTCAGATGTCTTTGTAACAAAAATTCCAGGTATTCCACCGAAGAGAGAGATAGATTTTAGAATTGACCTTATGCCTGGCACTGAACCTATTTCTAAGACTCCTTATCGTATGATGGTACAAGATTTGGTAGAACTTAAGGTACAACTTGAAGAACTTCTTGAGAAGGGGTTGATTAGACCAAGTGTCTCTCCTTGGGGTGCACCTATTTTATTTGTTAAGAAGAAAGATGGATCACTTAGACTATGTATTGATTATAGGGAGTTAAATAAATTTACCATCAAGAATAGGTATCCATTACCTAGAATTGATGATTTATTTGATCAAGTGAACAGTGCTAAAGTATATTCTAAAATTGATCTTAAATCTGGTTACCATCAGTTAAGAATTCAGGAAGCTGATATCCATAAGACAGCATTTTGTATGAGGTATGGGCATTACGAATTCATAGTAGTACCTTTTGGTTTAACAAATGCACCTTCAGTTTTTATGAGTCTGATGCAGGGAGTTTTTAGAACTTTCCTAGATAAATTTGTAGTTGTCTTTTTGGATGACATACTAGTTTATTCTAACTCCTTGGAGGAGCATGAACAGCATCTGAGACAAGTTTTTGAATGTCTCCAAAGGAATAAGCTATATGCTAATCCTAAGAAATGCAAATTTTTCAAATCAGAAATTAGTTATCTTGGACACATTATAACAGGAGATGGAATAGCTATTGATCCAGCTAAAATTAGAGCAATTGTAGAGTGGCCTGCACCTGCAAATGTGTCTGAAGTAAGGATTTTTATGGGTCTAGCCAGTTACTATAGGAAGTTTGTAGCTAATTTCTCAAAAATAGCTCATCCCATCACTTCTCTTCAGAAAAAAGGTAAAAAAATTATCTGGTCGGATAAATGCGAAGAAGCATTTCAGCATTTGAAAGAATGTTTGACTAGTGCACCTGTGTTGGCTGTACCTGATCCCTGTAAAGAGTTTGTGGTTTGCACGGATGCCTCTTTAGATGGATTAGGAGTAGTTTTAATGTAGGATGGTAGGGTTATTGCTTTTGAATCTAGAAAACTTAAGGATCATGAGATAAATTATCCTACTCACGATTTGGAACTTGCTGCAGTGATGCATGGATTGACTAAATGGAGGCATTTTCTCCTTGGACAGCATTTTGAATTACATACTGATCACAGAAGTCTTCAATATCTATTCACACAATCCAATCTGAATGCACGACAACGTAGATGGATGGAGTTTCTATGTGAATATGATTTTGAAGTAAAATATGTGCAGGGTAAAGAGAATAAGGTGGCTGATGCACTTAGTAGAAGACGTCATGAACTTTCTTCATTAACTCTTACGGTTGATTTGAAAGAAAGAATATTAGAAAACTTGAATGTTGATCCTTGGTTTATAGATGTCAAAGTTGTTTTAGATAGTGGTGGTATTTTGGAAGGCAGGTTTGAAGGATACTCAATCAGCACTGATGGATTGCTGACCTTTAGAGGAGGTATCTATATTCCTAAAGTTGGAGAATTGCATAATCTGGTTATGGCTAAAGCTCATAAGGCTCCCTATGCAGCACATCCTGATGTTAAGAAGATGAATGCTGATCTTAAACAGCATTATTATTGGCCAGGTATGAAGAGGAACATTGCAGATTTTGTAGCTAGATGTCTAGAATGTCAAAGGGTGAAAGCTGAACATCGACATCCTGCTGGTTTACTTCAGTCTCATAGTGTGCCTGAATGGAAATGGGATACCATTTCCATTGATTTCATCATGGGATTACCATTTTCAGCAAGGCGGCATGATTCAATCATGGTTGTAGTTGATAGGTTAACAAAAGTTGCACTTTTTATTCCTGTGAGATCTTCTTATAATGTTGCATCTGTAGCGTGTATTTATATGGCACAAGTAGTAAGACTGCATGGGATTCCAAAGAAGATCATATCAGATAGGGACCCAGTTTTCACATCTTCACTTTGGAGGTCTATGTAGCGTGAACTCGGTACTCAGCTGAATTTTAGCTCAGCATATCATCCTGAGACTGACGGACAAACTGAGCATGTAAATCAGATTCTGGAACACATGCTCAGGATGTACATCATGGATAGACATAAAAAATGGGAAGAATTCTTGCATTTGGTTGAATTTGCTTATAATAATGGTTATCACAGCTCAATAGGTATGGCTCCTTTCCAAGCTTTATATGGGAGACCTTGTAGAACACCCCTAAGCTGGGATAATTTAGAAGACAGAATACTCCTAGGTCCTGAAATGCTCCAAGATCTGGAACAACAAGTGAAACGAATTAGGGAACACCTTTTTACAGTACAAGATAGAAAGAAAAAGTATGTAGATTTGCATAGGATTGAGCGTCAGTTTGTGATTGGGGACAAAGTATTTCTGCAGGTGAGACCCCGTAAAAGTCCTATTAGATATGGTAAGGGTTCCAAATTGTCTCCACATTTTGTGGGACCATTTGAAATCTTGGAATGTATTGGTCTAGTTGCTTAAAGACTTGCTTTGCCTCCCAGTCTATCTCAAATCCATGATGTCTTTCATGTGTCTATTTTAAGGAAGTACATACCTGATATCACTCATGTTCTTAATTGGAATGCGTTACAGGTAATGGATGGCCAATTGATGCTGGAACCAGTGCAAATCATCTAGCAAAGAGAGCTAAATTTCTGAGGTCGCAAGGTGGAACAGGTAAAATTATTATGGGATCTTGAAGATGAAACCTCTGCAACATGGGAAGATGCAAGGGCAATGAAAAATTCTCATCCTCATTTATTCTCAGGCTTCCAGGAGTAAGCCTATGCTGGTGGGGAAGGGTGTCATGCCCTGACAATCTTGGACTTGATCCTTAGAACTCTGAGATTAGTTTAGATTTTCTGGATGGTTTGTTACTTGTTTTGGAACATGTTTCGGTTGAACAATTTGTTATCTGGCATCGTTAATATGTTTTTTTTAAACTCTTGGAGAATTCAGAGTTCACTAAGTCTAATTCTTAGAATAATGGTCTAAGCATTTTAGTATTGTGTTATATCAGAATTTTATCTTTTGAATCGGTTCAGATTCAGAATCCTGTAGTAAGTAATATTTCAGAAAGACTTTTCAGCTTTCAAGTTTATTTGAAATAATTTCAGTTCCATTTTATGTGTGTATGTTTCACAATTGGTTGGTGACAGGAATAAATGATTCAAAGATAACAGATATGTTCATTGATCAATTTGTATATATATATATGTTATAACATTTCATTTGTATAAATCGGTGTACGCTAATATGAAATAATTATATGTGTATGTTTATATATATAGACATATAGTTGATTCTATATACGTACATATGTTTATATTAATGAATGATTATAATTATACGTATAATATTGATGATTGTTATTGATGTTAATTTTCTGTATGTAAGAAATTATAATAGTAATTAATATTAATATTAAGATAAATATTAATATTAATATTAATGACTATTAGTATGATTATTATGTATATAAGGTAATGTTAAGGATTAGTATTTATATTAATATTAATATAAATATCTTTTTATTGTTAGTATGTTGGTAATGTTTTATTTTAAATGTTAGTTTACTTAGCAGAGTATAGTGGATTGTTATGGCGACAAACTTGGCAATTCAAGGCGGCAGGTATTGGTATGCGAGCTGTACAGAAAATGCCAAGTGTTAAGTTTTTTGTGTGAGTGGGGTTTTTTGAGATTAGCTCGCAGTAATGAGCAATTATTGTATGTCTTATCTGTCATATTGCTTGGTGATGGATCGCATTTTGGTTTCAGTTCACCATTGATGAACTTCAGTTTGAAAAAAAATAATGAACCCTCTGTTGAATGGGTTTCTTTGCCAAATTCTAGGAATTTTTTAACCATGAGGGAGATTCTTGAGTTTCACCAGTTTGTTTTATCTTCATGGCATTGCATACCTCGTTTCTTCTGTCGATATCATGGTTGCATTTTCTCTAAGTTTTTTGTGAGAATTAGTTGTGAGATTTTTGTGAAGCACGGCTTTGAGGAGGACAAAGACTTTGTCTATGAGTTGGGTAGGAAGCTCTGCAAGTGGTCTTTTACTATTCACCCTCATATTTTCTCAGACAGGGGCAATTTCTTAAACTCTCTCTCTCATTGATTTCTTTTCTTAATCTGCATGATGTAAGGAAAATGTTAAAAAGTTTTTTTTGAATAGTTTTGTGAATGAAATTATTGCATGAAGAAAGTAACTGTGAAGGTGTAGTTGGATTGTAAACTTGTTTTCATATATCTACGGTCTCTGTTATGAAGTTTCCATTTATAGTTAAATGTGGGTACTTGTGATCTTGAAACATAAAGAGATTTCTGTCATAGAAATACTGTGAAGACTCATAGCTTCAGTGTGATGAGTCTCTATTTATTTTGTGACCATCTCGAGCTTCATCCTATAGCATTCTCTATCATAATAAAAAGTTCATTAAGGGTTTGTGAAGTAAGTCTTCTATGTCGTCTCTGGCTCATTTTCTTTATTGGATTTAGTAGAATAAAAAGGTTTGTCGAAAACCCATCTGCTAGTTTTGAGAGAAAAGTGTTCAGAGGATTATTGGGTTGAGTCTGTTACTATGGTTTCGGTTTTATGAGCTCAATGTTTTCTTATAGAAGTATTAGGGATAGTTTTATTCTCTATTCTTTTGAATAAGCCATTTACGGCTACAGTATAGTTATCATTATAAAGGAATTTCAAAGTTATGTTTCGTATGGCTTCGGCATTGACAGCATATTCCTTGGGTGAAGTACCTGTTAGTCTTTTGGGTTTTCATTATCGATTTGTTATTGTTATTCATCGGTTCAGGAAAAGAGTTCATATGGAATCATTTTGCAGTTTTGAGTTTATCAAATATAGAATGCATTATTGTTATCGTCAACAGTTTTCTTCTAAATTTATAAGTGAGGTTTAGTTTTCAACAGCATCTATTACTAGTCATTCGATTGTTTTAGAAGGTCTTTATTTTTGTGAGCCTTCTTATAAACAGTCAACTGTGATAATATTGAGGTGAAGGGAAACAAAATGTTAATTGAGTTCGTAGTTTGTAGTTGCATAAATTACATTTATTAAACTATGGTTGGGTCTTTGTTTTGACTGTAAATACAGTTTATTTCATGGCTTTTGTGAGTAGTCGATTCTACTTGTGGCATTTAGTATGATTCTCTATTTTATTGATGACTGTCGGTTTGTATATATATATTTATTAATGCATATAATTATATATATGCATCGACAGTAGAATGTCAACAGTTAGCAGCTCATATTTATATATAGAGCAGCATAGTATAGTTGACTATATATATGAATTAGATGTGTGTCGACAGAGTATTATAGACTAAATATAAATTTGATGGCATTATAGTTTCAGTTGTATAAATGATGTAATATTTTGGGTGTAAACTTAGAATTAAGATTAATTTAATTGCTTTTGGTCTTTAGACTAAAAATACAATCTTACAATTTGGTAAATTCATTTTCTAACTCTGAATTATTGAGATGTATAATTATATGTTTAGTTTGTTTTCTTGCATTCTATGATAACGATAAAATTAGATATTTTATTTAGCACTCTAGAATGTTATGTATGAGGTTATATGACTATATGCATGCTAGAATACATGTATGTATATATATTGCTATGATATATACATATATGTACACTGTCATGAATATAGGGATATGAACCTATAGATAACAGTACAGAGTGTAAAGTCTGGAATGTTATGTATGAGGTTATATGACTATATGCATGCTAGAATACATGTATGTATATTTATTGCCGTGATATATACATATATGTACGCTATCATGAATATAGGGATATGAACTTATAGATAACATAACAGGGTGTAAAGTATATATATAATCTGTTAAGATCAACAAACTTATTTAACTGATATCTGTAATGAGTTTTGTGGAAGATTTCTGTATATTTCAGATGGAGTCTATTTATGATTAGATTTATTTATAATCATTGTAGATAAGATTCCAATGTGAATGAAATTTTTTATGGCATTTTATATTGATGTTACTATGATGGAATAGATTATGGTTATAATTTTTGTCAGAAGATTTGATACTTGGTTAAGTATAGAATGGTAATATGGAAACATGGTTTTATATGGATTTCCAGATTGTGGATTCAATTTTATTATTGATGCAATGGAGATAACTATTTATTGAAATGGAATTCTATAGTTCATTTTTTTTCTATAGCAGTTAAATCATGTGTATTCTTAGATTATGCAAGTATGATCCTTTAGATTGGGTTGCTGTCATGAATCGAGTAACTTGTGGTGATAGAATTATTTTGTCAGATGCCCTCCGACACTAGTCTAGATCCTTATGGGAAAGTTTATGACAGTTATTTAATCAAGTGATAATGTTAAAAATTCATGGGTTGGGTTTCATATAACAAAATAAGAAATTATGGTTTCACCTGACATATTGAATCTTACGAGTGGCTGAACGTAGATTCTTATGTTGACACCCATGAACTACTAGATCATTTCCTTGACATATTCTATGTGAGTTTATTTCTGCATAACTGCTTGTAAGAAGTTAAGTGCTTTCTTTAATCTGGTTGAGAAAAGAAAATTGTACTTTTGAAATATCTGATATATGGATTACATGTTTATCATGTTGTTACTATATCTAACATGCAGGTTTATTGAAGGTTTAAACAACTTGGACAATGTGACTAAGCCCTGTTGTGTTTGTTGACTATGTTTGCTTATGATTTCAGGTTCTATATATATTTGGTAGAAGGACTTGGAAGGATAGTCTACGATAGAACATTAGGGACTAGATGTAGTATGGTTCTTGGTTGTTAAATTTATCTGAATTTGATTCAATCAGTTAACAATCTGATTGTATTTGAAATTTTGTATTGTATTTAAATTAGAGTATATCCAAATACTCAGATGTAATTATCAGATATGTAATAATGCAATATTAATACTCTTGGTATCTGGTTGTAAAGATTTTATGTAGTGGAATAATATTCTAAAAAGAAAAAAAATTTGGTGTTTATTTGAGTTTTCATTTCTTGTTAGATGGTTTGAGGTTGGGGTGTTACATTCAGCCTTATACAAAGAAATTATGAAATCAAAATCTTAGCTCGCATGCTATCTTTGTCTCCAATGATATTACATGTTCTACCTACTTTGTACTATCTTTTTCACTACCTTCACCCTCTCCTACATCAACTTAAGCTGCAAATATATAGCCAGCAAAGACACAAGTCAATCAATCAGGCATTTAATTACATTATAGGTCCAACCTAGGAAGAGAAACCAAAACTAAAGAAAGAAATAACACATAATTGTTTGGAAGTCACATTTAGGTCAACAAATGATCCAAGAAAATATCCCAAACTTTGCAAGATTTGATTTCCTCATAAGGAATTGCGTAAGGTGAAACACTCCATGTTTCATGCAAAAGTGGTAGAAAATCAATACAAGAGGAAAATGAAGATAGCTCCTATATCCAAATGATTTAGCATGTGTGCTCTTAGGAGAAGGTTTAAGAATAGGTCCTCAACACCGTGTTAACTTCACAAAGAAAGAAACCAACAATATCAATAGCTAAAAAATAAGCAACAGAGAGGTAGTGAAAAATAGGAAATGTTTTGGGTGATGCGATATTGATCAAAGACAGAAGATGCTCCTGCATTAGAAATATAGGAGTGGGAAGTCTAACAGGGTTGTAGATGCACTTAGCAAAAGGAAATTTTTGCTAACAGAGATGCAGATTAAAGTGGTTAGGTTCAAGGAACTCAAGAGTTTGTATCTAGAGGATTTGAATTGTAGTGAAGGTTGGAAGGATTATATAGAACCTATTACTATAGACAAAATGAAGTGGTTGGATTTCATCATCGAGGATGGTATGCTATCTAGAGAGAGTTAGTTGTTCATTCCATGAAGTTCTATGAGGGATAATCTCATCAAGGAGAAGCATAGTGGAGGATTAGATGGACATTTTAGTTGAGATAAAACCCTTTCTTTAGTTAGTGAGAATTATTATTGGCCACAGTTGCAAAAAGATGTCAAGAAGTTTGTATAGATTTGTAGAATATGTCAAATAGAAAAATCAGAAAAGAAGAATATAGGATTGTATCAACCATTACTTGTACCAGAGAAGTCATGGGAGGATATTAGTATGGACTTTATTTTTGGTTTACCAAGGACTTAGTGGGCACATGACTCAATTTTTGTTTTAGTTCTATGGTACATTTCATTCCCTCCAATAAGGCTAATGATGTTGTTCATGTGGCATAATTTTTTTTCAATGAAGTGGTGAGATTACATGGTTTACCAAAGACCATAGTTTCAAATCAAGACATTAAGTTTTTTGGATATTTCTAGTGCACATTGTGTCAGAATCTAAAGATAGATTTGAAGTTCCTCTCATCACATCATTCATAGACTAATGGATAGATGAGGTGGTGAATTGGAGTTTGGGGAATTTTTTGAGATGTTTGGTTGGAGATAAGCCAACCAGATGGGATTTGATTTTAGTATAGGTGGAATTTGCCTACCATAATTTTGTCAATAGGAGAACTAGTATATCACTATTCCTGATTATATTTGGAAGTAGTCCTAGAAATTATTTTGAGTTGAGGAAGATAGACAAAGGAGAGATAAGTAGTGTTGAAGCTAAGGATTTTGTAGAACATTTGAAGAAAATCCATAAGGAGGTGAGGAAGCACATTACCAAGATGAATACGCAGTTTAAGGGTAAGGCATATGAGGAAAGGAGGCATAAAGAATTTTAGGTTGGGGATGATGTCATTGTTCATTTGTAAAAGGAGTGATTTATAGTAGGTACATCTAAATAGTTAAAAATGAAGAAGTTTCAGCCACGTAAGATACTGAAGAAGCATGATTTAGGAAATGCCTATGAAGTAGAGTTTCCTACTGAGCTAAATATTCACTAGTATTTAACATTTCATATTTGATAGAGCATCATAAAGGGGGTTTTGAAGATGGGGTCACATTAGCATAGTGGAATATGTCAACACATACTTAATCTAGTAAGGAGATTGAGGATATAATAGATAGGTGTGTTGGTAGAAGCACAAAAAATATGACATATGAAGAATATCTAGACAAATGGAAAGGGTGACTTGTTGAAGATTCATCATGGTTGATAAGGGATGAGGTTAACTATCTTGGTTTTCCACTACAAACCTGAGATGTAACAGGGTCACTTCTCAAATTACCCCAAATGTTTAATGCAAGAGCATCTAGGATGTATGGGCAATCTTGCAACAACCAAAAATATTCCTAGTTTCTTCTCAATAAGGGCTATCTTGCATGAAACTTCTATTTTTGGAAATTTACTATTTTTTGTATTTTTTTATTTGAGCTTAGAATTCTCTATTTTCTTCCTTGGAGAATCACTTTGGTCATATGAGCCTGCTAGTAAAGTTTCATTACAAGATGAAGTCTAGTTTTGAAGATATTGGAAATTTTTGGTATTGGTAGTAGAGTACAAAAACTTTGAACTTAGTTTTGAATGCTTTAGAGGCTCTGAATGGGGTAAAAAATTTGACTGACTAGAGCTTGCATAAGTTAGCTAGGGACCATAGAGAACTTTGCACCATTTTATAAAATGGATCATAATAGCCAATTGATTCAAAGGGGGATGACTTATGGTCTTTGAAAGTTGCGCTACCTAAAATGAAAGAAAATGAATTTCCTTCAAATTTCTTTTGGAGTTCTAAAAGTTGTTTAAGCCAAATCTTATGTAATAAAAATGAAAAATAAATAATTCTACTATTGATCAGCCTTAATGGCTAAAATTATAGAACCTTCCTAGGTAGTTGAAAATTTCCTATATAAGGAAGGCTTGTAGTGTTTTCTAAGGTAGTTCAGGGTAGTTATTCAAGGCTTGGTCTTACAGAATATTGTAAGGAAAATGCCCATGTGGCCTTGCATATTGTAATTCTAAAATTTGCAAGTACTCACTTGTGGAGATAATAAGAAGCCCATTTTTTGTACTTGAAAATTGTTGTTGTGTCTCTATTTCTATTATGTGTTTTTGGTATTAAGGGGAGTAGCCTTCAACAAAACTAGACCATATTTTTTTACTTTTTCAATTTTATTACTCTTTCCATTGATATTCATCCTATTTTCAATCTTAATGTGTCCATAACCAATGCAACCATAATAGAACCCATTTAAATACTTAACATTATGTTCACATTCAATTTACTAAAGTTCTTAAAACTTACTCTATTTCTAAAATGAACTACTTTATCACTTAACTTGTTGTAATGACAGCATCTTTCATTAAAAATAGATCTATTTTGATGACTTCTACATTCAATAATTTTATGGCCTACTTTATTTTAAGAAAAAGATATTTCATTAAAATATGAATACAAGGATAGCATATAACAAGGTCTTTGATTCATTACAACCTTTCCATTCTATTTCTATATATGATTTATCAAATTAATTTTCCCCTTCACCTAATTTTGGTCTACTAGATCCTTTTTATCTTCCAATTTATTCTAGTCTATAATATATGTTAGTGAACAAATTTGTCTTCATAATAAATGGAATATAAATTAACTCTATCATCCTCTGCTAAAGACAAATAGTTCATAACACTTAGGTAAGTGCATGATAATCACTTCCCTCTAAATTTTATGAGGTACACTCCCTCTCACAAATATTTCAGGAATTTATGATTAAACAACACACATATGTACTTTTTACTTGAAAGAACTTAATGATCTCTCATATAATCTTTGGGATAGAAGTAATTTTAGAGATTCTACACAAGATCAACAAATGTTCAAAGAAAACATGACTCTTTCATCTCTCTAAGATTTAATTTTCTATTTTTAAGATAACATGAATCACCATGGAAATACTTATGATCACAAAACATATGATAAATAATGCAGAGTAAATAATGTATCAAATCACAAAGGAATCAATGCACCAAAATTTTAAACTGAAATATTTAAACTAGAACTTTCCATTAATATAGATATGTACTATGAAGTTCAAAACCAAAACATATATTCACTTAGTTCTTCAAAAAGGAATCTATTACTTATCAGCACTAAAAGATAAATTATGACTAAAAATTCTAACCCCTAAAAAGTCTTATGCTCCACCATAAATAGTTTCACAATCTGTGAGGCCTCCTTGCAAAATCATCCTCTCAGATTGTTGGCAAAGAAATAGTTATTAACTAGTGATAGAACAAAACAATAGTATAAGAACATTTGTCCACTATCAAAGTAACCAAACAATAGATAGTCATCCTACCTCCAATCATTTCTCATTATCCTACATGGAATGTTTGACTAATTTCTACCTCCTAAAAGTTCTCACTAACTCTTGCACCAAGTGAGAGTACAAGCTTTTCAATCCTAATAGCTTCACTTGATAGACATCTTTTTCCCATTTAAGCTCCTTAATTCTATCTACTTTTTTACATAGTTGTCCTATATTCAGGTACAACAACACCTTTGTATTTCATATTCTGGTGAAGACTTGATCTATGAGGTTTTCACTTTCTTAGATGGCATACATCGTGGCTTCAAATTTTTTTACCATAGCATCAAGATCTATGTTTCCTTCTTCAAATTAGAGAATGTCAGAAGAGTTTATCAGTTTTATATCCTTCAAAACATCCTCGTGCATTTCTTTTATCTCCTTCCCTATGACCTATACATTTTGGATTTAAAGTTTGAACAATGTACCTTTCCATGCCATATTCTTTTGTACCATGTATAGCATATAGGGGTCTAATGACTTCATTGGATTCTCTAATAAAAAATTTGTTACCCCATATTTTTCCACCTCATGAACTTGAGACACGATAGCCACACATTTGGATTCATCTAATTCCAATCTTGGTATTAGAGTTTGGATCTCACCAAACACTATTTCCCCTTCTGTGTAGGTGAAAAAAGCCTCTTGTATGAAATTATCTCCTTCTTTCATGATACCATACATATAGTTACTCATTTCTTTAGCCAAGGCTATGCCCTATTGCATTTGTTTCAATAACTACTTGTTTTCTAAAGAATTGGGATCAAACAATTGAGTCTGAACCAAAGGTAATGCGCCTACATTGCTCAAGGCATTGATGAGTTCAACCATGATTATAACTATTTGTTTGTGCCCTCTTTTCCTGACTATCCTTTTGAGACTGACCCAACATATGATCACCTAAGAATTGAAACAAGTGGTCTCTTTTATCACGTTTCAAGATTCCTAGTTCCATCCTAGTAACCTCAAAATCTTCTACTTTGATTTCTTGAGCACCTTCTTTTTTTTTCTATGTTTCCATCTTTGTGGTGAATTTTCTGTTGGCATTAAGCAGGATTGCCACTAGTGACAACACTTATTTGCATTCTGAGTGCAAACCAAGAAGGATAGTGCAAACTGAGCAGGACAGTGCAAACCGAGCAGGACAGTGCAAACTGAGCAGGACAGTGCAAACCGAGCAGGACAGTGCAAACCAAGCAGGACAGTGCAAACCGAGTAGGATAGTGTAAACCGAGTGACATTATGTGATGCAGGAGCATCCTGGGTGTAAGAGCAATCTTGCATCACCCAAAAATATTTCTATTTTTATATTCAATAAGGGCTATTTTGTGCAGAGCTGCTATTTATGGAAAGTTACTATTTTTGGTAATTTTTGTATGTACTCAGAATGATCTGATTTCTTTCTTGGAGGTTCATTTTGGTCATATAAGTCTGCCAGTAAAGTTTCATTGCCAGATCAAGTGTATATTGGAAGATATTGAAGATTTTCGGTATTGGCAGCAGGGTACAGAAACTTTGAACTCAGTTTTGAAGGCTTTAGAGGCCCTGGATGAGGTCAAAAATTTGGGTGACGGGTGCTTGCATTGGTCAAGCCTGTAGAGCGCTTCGTGGCATTTCCGAAATGGGGTTATAATAGCCGAGCGGGTCAACTGGTGATGACTTATGGTCTTCGGAAGTTGGGCCACCTGAAATGGCGGAAAATAATTTTCTTCAAAATTTCTGTTTGGGTTTCAACGGTTATCTTGAGCCGACTATGATGTAATGAAATGTAAAATAAAAATAATTCTAAGTTTGGTCGGCCTTATTGGCTAAAATTCTGGAACCTTCCCAAGCGGTGGAAATTGCCTATATAAGGAAGGTTGTATTATTGTCTTAGGCAGTTCAGAATAGTTTTGGGTAGTAGATCTGGGTATTGATTCGAGGCTTTGTCCTACAGAATATTGTAAGGGAATGCCTATGTGGCTTTGCATATTGTAATTCTGAAAGTTTGTAATTCCACATTTGTGGAGATAATAAGAAGCCAATTTTCTGTTCTTGCATATTGTTGTTGTTTCTCTATATCTGTTATGTGTTTGTGGTATTAAGGGGATCACCCTTCATCAAGTGGTATCAGAGCAGGAGTTCTTGAGTGTGTAAAAAGATCGCCGACTGTGAGGCAGTTTGTACCAAGACCGTGGTTAGGGTTTCAGTGCACATCTCAAAAATGCCTCCACGAAGAGAACGTGGCGGAAGACCTGGTGTTGTGACACTTGAGGTTAGACAGCTGTAGAGACAAGTGTGAGCATTGCAAGAAGAGATTCACAGAGGAATGAATCTTAATGTCAGAGACGAAAGCGAGGATGAAGCCGAAGAAGAATATCAAGAAGGAGAAGTTGAAATTGTGAACCAGGAGGAAGAAAGACTTTTTCGGGCAATTTCCAAGATTGGGAAAAGACCTAAGATTGAGGTTCCTACATTTTCTGGAAATCTTAACCCAGAGGAATTGATCGACTGGATCAATGAATGTGAGGAATATTTTGAGTATGAAGATGTTGAGGATCCTGATAGGGTCAAATTTGCGAAGGCCAAACTGAAAGGTCATGCAAAGATCTGGTGGCAAGAAATTCAATTGGAGCGAAATAGAAGAGGGAAAGATAAAATCACAAGATGGGATCGGATGGTGGAAAAATTGAAGTGACAGTTCATTCCTGTTGATTATGAGCTTGACCTACTGAAGAAAATGCAAAGTTTGAAGCAAGCAGGAAAATCTGTTCAGGAGTATACAGAGGAGTTCTATCGACTCCTCATCAGAACAGGCCATGTCGAAGCTGATAAGGAGAAAGTTTCCTGATACCTTAATGGGTTAAGGCCAAGCATTCAGGAGGAGTTGAATCTGGTTTGAATGAACAGTATTGAGGAGGCATACCAATTTGCCTTAAAAGTAGAGAAAAAGTTGAACAAGAAGTTTGAGAGCAGACAAAATGGAAGAGGTCGCGATGGACGATCTAGTGGACGGTCATATGGTGGCCAAAATGAAGATCCAAAAAAGAAGGATGAGGCCAGTAGCAGTCAGAATTAGCGCGGAAATAATTCCAATCGCTTCCAGGATCAGAATAATAGAGATCAGAGAGGAAGAGGAAGAGGACAAGGATCTGGAAGAGGTGGCTTCCGTGGAACATGTTTTCACTGTGGAGAAGAAGGTCATAGGGCATTTGAATGTCCTCAGCGCCAAGGTAGAACAGACAGGAGAAATGAAGGCCAGGCCAGAGTTGCACATGTAGATGAAGATGCTAGATCATCAAATTCTGAAGATGCTGAAAGAGGAGAAACACTAATTAACAGAAGAGTCTTGCTCAGTGGTGAGAATGAACCTGAACAAAGGAGGAACCTGTTTCACACCAGGTACAAGTGTGAAGGTAAATGTTGTGATGTGATTATTGATAGTGGAAGCACTGACAATTTGGTGTCAGAAGAGATGGTGACAAAGTTGAAGCTCAAGAGACAGAAACACCCACACCCATATCGGATTGCCTGGGTACAGGATGACCACAAGGTCATGGTCAATGAACAATGCCTAGTGAAGTTCAAGATCGGTGGGTACCAAGATGAGGTACTATGTGATATCATCTCTATGGATGCATGTCATATGTTATTGGGTAGACCGTGGCAGTTTGAAAGATGTGTTGTACACAATGGTCGTTCGAATACCTATTCCCTGACAAAGGATGGAGTGCGACATAAGCTAAAGCCATTGAAGGAGACCGAAGAAAAAGTATGTGGTAATGCAAGAATAACTTTTGTTGATGGAAGAAATTTCCTAGATGGTATGAGGCATGAGCATGTATGTTTTGCTTTAATTCCAAAAGCTGGTAAAGAGGAAGTAGAAGATGTTCCTGTAGAAGTTGCAGATTTGTTGAATGAGTTTCAGGATATTATATCCGATAACATGCCTGATGGATTACCACCAGTCAGGAAGATCAATCATCAGATGGACTTGATCCCAAGAGCGAGTTTGCTGAATAAGGCAGCACACAAAATGACACCTGCAGAAAGTGAGAAGTTGAACAGACAAGTACATGAACTGTTACAGAAAGGATTGATCCGTGAGAGTCTAAGTCCCTGTGCTGTACCAGTGGTATTAGCACCAAAGAAGAATGGAGAATGGAGGATGTGTACAGATTCTAGGGCAATAAACAAGATCACAATCAAGTACAGGTTTCCATTGCCACGAATGGATGATATTATGGACTGTTTGAGTGGAGCTGTTTATTTCTCAAAGATAGATCTGAAGAGTGGATATCATCAGATTCGGATTAGAGAAGGAGATGAATGGAAGACTGCCTTCAAGACAAAGGAAGGACTGTATGAGTGGTTAGTCATGCCTTTTGGGCTAACCAATGCACCGAGCACTTTCATGCGGCTCATGAACGAAGTTCTGAAAGAATTTCTGGGTAAGTTTGTCATTGTTTACCTAGATGATATTTTGATCTTTAGTAAGACATTGGAGGAGCATATGATGCATATTCGTATGGTATTTGAGAAGCTGAGAGAAGACAAATTGTTGATTAATTTGAAGAAGTGTAGTTTTGTGAAGAAAGAGTTAGTGTATCTGGGATTTGTAGTTTCAGTAGAAGGTCTAAAAATGGACTCAGAGAAGGTATAGGCTATCCTTGAATGGCCTACTCCAAGGAGTGCTACTGAGGTAAGATCTTTTCATGGTTTGGCTAGCTTTTACAGAAAGTTTATCCAAAATTTTAGCAGTATTTGTGGACCCTTGACTGAAACAATGAGAGGGGATAGAAAAGAGTTTAAGTGGACTAATGGGGCAGAAAAGAGTTTTCAATTATTGAAACAAAAAGTTACAGAACAACCTATTTTAGCACTTCCAGATTTTAATAAGGTGTTTCAAGTAGATTGTGATGCTAGTGGTACTGCAATAGGAGCTGTTATGAGCTAAGAAGGTAAACCTGTTGCGTATTTCAGTGAGAAGTTAAATGATGCCAAGAGGAAGTATTCTGTTTATGATCAGAAATTTTATGCTATAGTTCAGGCATTAAAAAGGTGGAGACATTATTTGCTTCCTAAAGAGTTTTTTTTGTATACTGATCATCAAGCTTTGCAATATTTGAATAGTCAAGGAAAATTGAATCAAAAGCATTTGAAGTGGGTTGAATTTTTGCAGAGTTATACATTTGTTTTGAAACATAGGAGTGGAAAGTCTAATAGGGTTGCAGATGCTCTTAGCAGAAGGCAACTATTGCTGACAGAAATGCAGATTGAAGTGGTTGGGTTCAAGGAACTCAAGAATTTATATCCAGAGGATCCTGATTTTGGTGAAGCTTGGAAAGCTTGTATAGAACCTATTACTCTAGACAGGACGAAATGGTTGGATTTCATCATCCAGGATGATATGCTATTCAGAGGGAGTCAGTTGTGCATTCCATGAAGTTCTATGAGGGAGAATCTCATCAAGGAGAAGCATAGCGGAGGATTGGCTGGACATTTTGGTCGTGATAAAACCGTTAGTTTGGTTAGTGAGAATTATTATTGGCCGCAGTTGCAGCAAGATGTGAAGAGGTTTATACAGAGTTGCAGAGTATGTCAGATGGCGAAAGGAGTGAAGCAGAATATAGGATTGTATCAGTCATTACCTGTACCAGAGAAGCCTTGGGAGGATATCAACATGGACTTTGTTCTTGGTTTACCGAGGACTCAGCGGGGACATGATTCAATTTTTGTGGTGATTGATAGATTTTCAAAGATGGCACATTTTATTCCCTGCAAGAAGACTAATGATGCTTTTCATGTAGCAGAATTGTTTTTCAGAGAAGTAGTGAGACTTCATGGTTTGCCAAAGACCATAGTTTCAGATCGGGACACTAAGTTTGTTGGATATTTCTGGTGTACATTGTGGAAGAAGTTGAAGATAGATTTGAAGTTCAGTTCATCACATCATCCACAGACTGATGGACAGACAGAGGTGGTGAATAGGAGTTTGGGAAATTTGCTGAGATGTTTGGTTGGAGATAAGCCAACAGGATGGGATTTGATTTTACCACAGGCGGAATTTGCATACAATAATTCTGTCAACAAGAGCACTGGTAAATCACCATTCCAGATTGTATATGGAAGTAGTCCAAGAAATGCATCTGAATTGAGGAAGATAGATAAAGGAGAAATAAGCAGTGCCGAAGCTGAAGATTTTGCAGAACACTTGAAGAACATCCATGGGGAGGTGAGGAAGCATATTACCAAGATGAACACATAGTATAAGGCTAAGGCAGATGAGAAAAGGAGGTATAAGGAATTCCAGGTTGGTGATGAAGTCATAGTTCATTTGCGAAAGGAGCGGTTTCCAGTTGGTACATATAACAAGCTGAAAATGAAGAAGTTTGGGCCATGTAAGATACTGAAGAAACATGATTCAGGAAATGCATATGAGGTAGAATTGCCTACTGAGCTAAATATTTCACCAGTGTTTAACATTTCAGATCTGATAGAGTATCATGAGGGAGGTGTTGAAGATGAGATCACAGCAGCACAGTGGAGTATTCCAGCAACTAGTTCAGACACTAAGGAGATCGAAGATATACTGGACAGTCGTGTTGGCAGAAGCACAAGGAATAGGACATATGAAGAATATCTGGTCAAGTGGAAAGGACGACCTGTTGAAGATTCATCATGGCTGACAAAGGAGGAGGTTAACCGTCTTGGTTTTCCTCTGGACGCCTGAGTCGTGACAGGGTCACTTCTCAAATTACCCCAGGTGTCTGATGCAGGAGCATCCTGGGTATAAGAGCAATCTTGCATCACCCAAAAATATTTCTATTTTTATATTCAATAAGGGCTATTTTATGCAGAGCTGCTATTTATGGAAAGTTACTATTTTTGGTAATTTTTGTATGTGCTCAGAATGATCGGATTTCTTTCTTGGAGGTTCATTTTGGTCATATAAGTCTACCAGTAAAGTTTCATTGCCAGATCAAGTGTATATTGGAAGATATTGAAGATTTTCGGTATTGGCAGCAGGGTATAGAAACTTTGAACTCAGTTTTGAAGGCTTTAGAGGCCCCGGATGAGGTCAAAAATTTGGGTGACGGGTACTTGCATCGGTCAAGCATGTAGAGCGCTTCGTGGCATTTCTAAAATGGGGTTATAATAGCCGAGCGGGTCAACTGGTGATGACTTATGGTCTTCGGAAGTTGGGCCACCTGAAATGGCGGAATATAATTTTCTTCAAAATTTCTGTTCGGGTTTCAAAGGTTATCTTGAGCCGACTATGATGTAATGAAATGTAAAATAAAAATAATTCTAAGTTTGGTCGGACTTATTGGCTAAAATTCTCGAACCTTCCCAAGCGGTGGAAATTGCCTATATAAGGAAGGCTGTATTATTGTCTTAGGCAGTTTAGAATAGTTTTGGGTAGTAGATTTGGGTATTGATTCGAGGCTTTGTCCTACAGAATATTGTAAGGGAATGCCTATGTGGCTTTGCATATTATAATTCTGAAAGTTTGTAATTCCACATTTGTGGAGATAATAAGAAGCCAATTTTCTGTTCTTGCATATTGTTGTTGTTTCTCTATATCTGTTATGTGTTTGTGGTATTAAGGGGATCACCCTTCATCATTATGTCTACTGAGTCATAAGTATTTACCGAGTTTGAAACTTAACGAGTGGTTAGTATGAACTAAGCCTTCACTTCTACCGAGTGCATGACGATGCCGAGTAATGCAGTGGACGCTGAGTATCAAAAAGTCACCGAGTTAGTTTGCAGAAACTGTGTAACCATACTTGGGCCGACTTAGTAGCACTTATGTTTATTTGTTAAGCTGACTTTGTAATTGTAATTAATTGTTTAGACTTGTATATAAACAATGTTTTATATCATATCCAAAAAAAAGAGAAGTATGAAAAAGAGAGAAAGGCAGAGATAAGTGAATTACAAAGGGCTACAGCAATATAAGAAGTAGTAAAGACAAATTCATCATAGAAGGTGATTAGTACATCAGCGAATCTCATTCAGCAATCCAGTTGCAAAGTAAGAGATCTACGGTTTCATCCTAACAGGTGAATCAGCTTGAAATCCTCTAACTAGGTAGACTTAACAGTCTTTGTAAAATCTCTTAACTGAGTGCATACTTCATTGTATGTTTGTAAAACCTCTAACAAGGTGGACCTAGCAGTCCTTATTGCTCCTAGCAGGGCAGATAATCAGAAGTGATCAATGTAAGCCTTAACCGGCTAATTTTATACTGTAGTATTAAAGCTTTGTGGGTTTCATCTCCACCCTAGTTTTACTTTCTTTTGGAAGGTTTCTGGGTAACCAAATCTATGTGTCATTGTTGTGAATAATTTTAAGTTTCATGCTTTCTATATGCAAAAGGATAAAGTGAACTATATGTTAATACATCTGAAAGAAAATTTTGAAGTTACTGATTCACCCCTCCCCTCTCAGTAACTTGGTTAATTCTTGAATATTTCCAACAATTGGTATCAGAGCTGTATTGGTTCTCAAGATAAAGCTTAACTAGCTTGAGCAAAGATCCAGGACAATGGAGGTATTCAAACTGAACAAGGTGATTGAAAATGAAAAGCTAGATCTGGAAATGGCCATAGCTAAACTTAAAGAAGCAAAAGAACATCTTTCCCAATCCCTAAGAAGAAGGAAGGAACTTGCAAATCAGATGAATGATCATAATTACATTGAAGAAAAGATTGAAGATCTTTTTCCCTCAGATAGCTCAGATGAAGCAAACAATGCTGTCAAAGAACTCCTAGAAAAGAATGGGTCTCTGCAGGAAGAAGTGAGAAAATTAAAAAGAGAACAAGAGCTACACTCAACAAGATTTTGTGAGATCTTAGAACAAAGAAACAAGTTGAAAGATGAATTAGATGGAAGGAACAATGAAGTCCAAAATAAAACCCTTCAGCTAGAAAACCTAATTGATTAGATCCCCCATACAAATGAGGAAATTCTGACTCTAAGATCAGAAATAGAAAGCACAAGAGAAGAACTAAGATCTAAAAAGCAAATCAATCTAAGATTGGTGGATGACCTAAACACCAAAAAACAAATCAATGAAAGAATGTTGAAGAGCCAAGAAGACTTAAATCAGCTATATGATCGAAATCTTCATAGGCAAAAAGGAAAAGCAGGACTTGGATACAAAGGAGAAAGTGAATCTTCTAAGAAAGGTACTCAAAGGAATCAGAAACCTACTTGTAATCATTGTGGCAAAATAGGACATACTTCAAATAAATGTTGGAGCAATGAAAAAGTAGAATTCAATGGAAAATGCTACAACTGCAATCAACATGGTCACAAAGCAAATGAATGCAGAGAAAAACCAAGATTCAAAGGTAATTGTCAAAAATGCAACAAACAAGGTCACAAGGCATCCAAGTGCAGATCCAAAACATTCAATCCAGCATAACAAATTATGAAAGCAATGTTTGGATGGGATTACAACACTTGGTGTAGATGTCATTACTATGGAGAATATGGACACATTGGCATGAACTGCATAAAACATCATCTAAGGAAAAGTAGTATGGAGAAAGGATGTGCCAATTCTTTATGAGATAAATGAATATATTTCATAAATGGGTAAAAATTTTGAGAACATCATGGATAGTTATTTTGAGGCTTTCAAGGAGAAAATGAACGACAGATTCTGGATTCCACAGAAGTTGGTGGAGGATTATACGGATGATATTTGTTTCATGGTGGACTGTGACAAAGTATACATTCAAGCAGCTAAACCGAGGATTGTACATGTGAAACCTCTTCCTTATGAGGTAAACATTGATGAAACAAAGAATATCATTGAAGCCCTCCTTAATCAACCTATTGATCCCAAAGCTCCATATTTTGGGACATATGAAGAAGCAAAAGTGAGAATTGAATTAAGTATAAAGCTTCCATAGGTAGTAAATAAAGGAAAAAAGAGGATAGCCAAAATGCAAATGCTAACCGAGGGCAGAGGAGAAGACACTGAAGAAGAAGAGAAAAAGGATGAGAAAACAGAGGAACCAGAACTTGAAAAGAAGAAAGGAAAGGTATTCATCACCAAGGTACCTAAGCCTCCCACTGCCGTATTTACAAGGAGAAGTGCAAGGGGTAAGGCAGACAAAAAGGACAAAGATATAATATTCAAAAAGCCTCCTCTAACCCTTCAAGAGAAGATCAAACTTTTGAGAGAAGGATCAGGATTTGGAGTAAGTAATATAAAATCTTTAAAATATGAAACAAGATCGAAAATAGAACAAAAGGAGATTGAAGATGTTGTCATTGAAAAGATGGGACAGTGGAAATACTCTCCTGATGAAATAGCCCAACAGATTCCAGGAGCTTTATTAGATCAAATAAAAATGAGATGGGCCAATGCAAGGCAAACTGTAAAAGACATATTTGATCAAACCCTGAAACAGTTAATGCCGAGCTTGAAAAATGATGAAATAAAGAAGGCATTGAAGGAGAATGAAAATAAGATGACACTGAAGTTCAATACTTGTTTAATTCTGATTAACAATATTGAATCGGTTTTGAAGAGTGCAAATGCCACATGGAAGAACATATACCATCTTCACCAACTGAGTACTAAATCAGTTATAATAAAAGACATTGAAGATGACAGTGATGAACAGGAAGAAGCCACTAAGGTAGATGATACCATGAGGATAGCGGCAGAAGTCATTGCATCACTTCCTACCTCTCCAGCAAAAGTTGCTACATCTAGCCCGGAGACATCTTCAAGCATGGTTGTGACAACTTCAAATTTTGTCCAATCACCTATAGCAACAACAGAAGTAACTACCATTTCTTCTACCGAGTTGCAGTCTCCTATTTCATCAAGTTTTCCAGCAGTAAGTATTCTAGTTTTTGATTCTACAAGTGTAAATACTTCAAGTTCTCCAGTAGATAGTATACCATTCTCTATAGCCAATCCTACTATTTCTACTATCACTACTACCATGGCATTAAGTATAGATAAGCCTAAGACTCAACCGAGTATAAGATTTTTGGGCAAGAATATAGTAGAGGATATACACCTAGATGAGGAAATAGAGATTCCAACATTGGATTTTGCAAATCTATCAGCGGATCAAATGCAAAATATAGGTGAAATCCTCCAAAGGAAAGCGAAGCAAAAGAAGCTTAAAGAGGAGAGAGACAAGGAATATAAAATCATTAAGGATGCTAAGGACATTTTGTCAGAAGCATTAGGTATTGAAGTAGACTCCTCTCAACATGTTTTGTTACAATTAGCAGAAGCGGTAAATAAGTACAATGAGGATTCATCTGGGACAGACAAATTAGTTGAAAAATTCAAGAAGAAATTCAACAATAAAGTGCTTGAGCACATTGCTTAGCACATAGCTATTAATCAAGTAGAATTATCTTCAATTTTGACAAACATTGAATCTTCCTATTCGAATGTTACCTCTCTTTTGGCCAAACTATGCAATGTTGCCGAGTTCACCAAGGATGTCAAGAATAAAATGAATAAAATTGATGAGGATTTGAAGATTAGCATACAGAAGCTGCAACTTGAACCAAGTTCAAACTCTACTCATCACATGAAAATCTCATTCCTATCAAATATGCAGTCAGAACTACTGAAAGAAGACACAAGGATCTGATACACACTGCTAGACATTTAGAACATGATCCTTCCCATCATAAATACAATGTATAAGAACATTGAACATTCCAAAACATTAATTCATGACAATCAGTTTTCAATAGCAGATCACATGATTGCACTCTCTGCAGAAGTCCAAATTACAATCCAAACATGTAAGATTCTGCAAGAAAATTGGGACAGAACCCTGGCACTGATAATGAAGGTACATTCTATTTTTCTATCAAATTTTGGATTCTCCCTGTAAAACACTTGTATATACACCTTTGGCATTATCGTCAAAAAGGGGGAGATATGTATAGAAGAAAAAGTTAGTCCATTGAAAGGGGGAGATAATTTATAAAGCCCTATGACAAAGACAAATTTTGAAAAATCAAAATAAATCTCAGCATGGTTCATGTATATAAGTTTTGGGCAATAAGTGTTTTTGTCACTAATGCCAAAGGGGGAGATTGTTGGCATTAAGTAGGATTGCCACTAGTGACAACACTTATTTGCATCCTGAGTGAAAACCGAGCAAGATAGTGCAAACTAAGCAGGACAGTGCAAACCAAGTAGGACAGTGCAAACCAAGCAAGACAGTGCAAACCGAGCAAGACAGTGCAAACTGAGCAAGACAGTGTAAACTGAGTGACATTATGTCTACCGAGTCACAAGTATTTACCGAGTTCAAAACTTACCGAGTGGTTAGTATGAACCAAGCCTTCACTTCTACCGAGTGCATGATGATGTCGAGTAATGTAGTGGACACCGAGTATCAGAAAGTCACCGAGTTAGTTTGTAGGAATTGTGTAACCATACTTGGGCCGACTTAGTAGCACTTATGTTTGTTTGTTAAGCTGACTTTGTAATTGTAATTAATTGTTTAGACTTGTATATAAATAATGTTTTATATCATATCCAAAAAAAAGAGAAGTATGAAAAAGAGAGAAAGGCAGAGATAAGCGAATTACAAAGGGCTACAACAGTATAAGAAGCAGCAAAGACAAATTCATCACAAAAGGTGATCAGTACATCAGCGAATCTCATTCAGCAGTCCAGTTGCAAAGTAAGAGATCTATTGTTTCATCCTAACAGGTGAATCAGCTTGAAATCCTCTAACCAGGTAGACTTAATAGTCTTTGTAAAATCTCTTAACTGAGTGCATACTTCATTGTATGTTTGTAAAACCTCTAACAAGGTGGACCTAGCAGTCCTTATTGCTCCTAGCAAGGCAGATAATCAGAAGTGATCAATGTAAGCCTTAACTGGCCAACTTTATACTGCAGTATTAAAGCTTTGTAGGTTTCATCCCCACCCAAGTTTTACTTTCTTTTGGAAGGTTTCTGGGTAACCAAATCTCTGTGTCATTTTTGTGAATAATTTTAAGTTTCATGCTTTCTATATGCAAAAGGATAAAGTGAACTATATGTTAATACATCTAAAAGAAAATTTTGAAGTTACTGATTCACCCCTCCCCTCTCAGTAACTTGGTTAATTCTTGAATATTTCCAACATTTTCTTGTGGCAGGTTCAATGCTCAACCTGGCATTTTTATTTTTTCTTTTGGCTTTTTGAGTAGGAGCTGCATACTTGGTGACTATATCCTTCACAAGAAGGGAGACTAGTTTCAAGTTGTGCTTTCTATTTACAAAACTAGACAGCTAAGGGGGAATAGAGCTAGAGGTTAACCTATTATCTAATGACCTAGTAGGTGTCACATGTTCCTTCTCTTTCCTTTGATCTTCTAGTGATAAAGAGTTAAACTCCACATTTATTTCTATATCTATGAAATTTGAAACTTAAGAATCCATCTGGGTATAGGTTTGAGATCTGGTTCTTGACATCATCTGAGGTGTAGTAGGATTATCAATGTTTGTTTTGGTGGGAAGTTCACTTGAATTCACCTTTGTTTTAGATACATAAGTGTCACCTACATCTTTAATAAAAAAATGGCATGAGAGGGGTTGGGTGATAACTGAATAGAGATAGGAATTTTATCAGTTCTTTTTTGTTGTAGTACTTTTACTCTTCTCTACCTCTTCTCCTCTAACAAATTATCTATGTATCTTTAGATGGATGTTTCCCTTAGTTTTATGTCATCCTCCTCTTCTCTAATCCAATCAATCTTAGGTGGAACTACACTATCTGAACTTTCATAACTAGGTTTGACAATGTCAGAGCCATCTTAATTTAGGCCTTCAATGTTTAGTTTCAACTAGAAATCCTTTATCTAAGGTATTAGTAGTCTTGAGTGATATCCCCTTTCTATCTCCTTTTCATCGCTACAATCTTCCAACAAAACTTCAATGTGAGGAACCATCTCCATCTTATTTTCCAAAATCAAGGTTTATCTTGTAAAAGCTTTACTATCAAAACCTCTTCTTTCCTTGTAAAATTGAAAATTAAAATTCAATAAATCACTCCCAGTGATTGAGGCATCAATCATGCTCTTACAAGTTAGAGCCCCAAGTTTAACAGGAAATAGAGAATCCTATTTCTCTTTAGGAAGAGTATTTTTAATCGCCTTGAATAGCTCCCTACATATTTTTTCCATAATGAAACAATCAAAGGAATGCCTTGGAAACTTGTGAGGTTCCTCCTCAACTATTCCTACTCTTATATATGTGAACATTGAGAATTTAATTTAAAATATTCCATACTTCTGAATGAATTTTTGTGCACCTGGTGAGATCCTCTCCCCTAAAATTCTAGCCAAGTCATAGAATAATTTTCCCAAAAATACACGGTGAGCCCTACAAAATTTCTCTAGTATTCTATCACTTCACAATATGGGGTAGTACTGCTGGATGTTTATATCTTCATGCCATGGCTCATCGGGAATCTAAACAAGCTTCTAGGTACATTCCAGGGAGTATATTAAATACAAGGACATATAAAATTTTGTCTTTATCATTAGTGTTTGTTTAAGCTGATGTCTCATTGAACTAGCAATCAGTTCAACCCAATCTGAATACTATTTTCTATCTAGAATGATTTATATGTAATGATACATTTTTTCATAAAAAAGGAGTACTTGAGTTGACCCTTTGCTCTATACAATAGGAATACTAGGTAATGAATATGTGGTTTCATATGGTCTTTTGTTAAAACCTTTGGAAGCCTAGAACCCCCTTTATAAATTGTTTCAGTCCACTTTCAGGCAACATTGTTGCGGTTCTTCCCAAATCATTCATGAAATTAGGCATAATATTAGGTTGGGATGAAACTGGAGAAGGCTTCATTTGGAAGCTTGAAAACTAACATAATTGTATCCCTAGTTATGGATGAAATATTTTGACCATCATTTTTCAATATGCACTTAGACTTCATGTCATAATAGTTTATACATTATTGAATCAACTTAGGGTTTGTCACAGCCAGGGGAAAAGTAGCATCTTGAAGAAGTTTTCTCGACATAATTTCTAGGGTATATTACTTTTCCACAAGATTATTGAAATTATTAGTCATTTTGTCCATTTAAACTCCAATCAATTCAATGTCTAAAATAACTAGAGATTGGCATTTTAAAATAGTCATATTACAAAATAAATTCATATTGGACCTCATATTTCCCCTTGAAACAACACAACACTCTATATCCTTTCAATTTTAAATAAACATGCAAAAGGATGAACTGAGGAAAGGCTCTTCCTGATTACCTAAAATTTGATGACTAAGAGTGAAATCTTATCTTCCACAACCAAAAATTCATAATCACTTTCTCTTGAGAGGAATAAACTAGTATGACATGATTTCAAGATACTCCCATACCCAAAAAGTACAAAAAATATTTGGGCATTAATTGAGTAGTGCTAATGGAGTGCGGAATACATCATGATATAAAACTTTTCTACCAATAGCCTTTAGAAAACTATCCATGTCATTATTTATTTCCCTCTGATACCATTACTTCACACAAGATGAGAATTAATCCTATTAGTTTACATATTTCTAGCTCAAACCATGTTCATAGCCACTAGATTCAAAGACATAAAATACCATCATTATGGTGAGAACTTATCTAACATGTCACATCACTTGTCATGTTAGCTACCAATCTACTTTTGGGAACAACATGAATTTATTTGAACCTCTTTGAACTACTTTGAACTAAAATAAAAAGTGGTTCAAAGTCGTTTGTAGAAATATCTTGTTTTACAAAAGGATCCCACCTCTGCATACAAGTGTTGGATAAAAATTCCTTATTGAACCTATTTGAACTACTTTGAACTGAGGTACGAAGTGGTTCAAAGTGGTTCAACAATGACTTAAAGCTACAAACACATGAAGTGAGAAAGATCAATCATAAAAAATAGATTTAAAGAAATGTGATGAACATCATGGTAAGTGACGATGGGCATGGGACACAAACAAAGACTAGGAGGAAAGAGATTGAGGAAACATTTTTAAAACAAAAAAAGAGTCAAAGACACTTATACAAGTCGACTCGTATAGACACTAATATCGGCTCTGATTGGGGGACTACATATCAAGGATATATAGAGAACTTAAATCACTAGTTTTGTAGACCAAAAATAGGGGAAAGAACTGACAGACACACCTAAGACTAAGGAAAGAGAGAGAAATAGACTAACTACTTTGTATAAAAATTTCATGAACAAGATCATAATTTGACCAATTTCAATCGTACGTATTATAAGTGAAATTCATAATAGTACCATCTAGGTAGGACAAGTATAATGCATTTGAACTAACCACTTCTAAAATTATGTAAGGCCCTTTCCATAAGGATTCAAACTTCCTGTTAGTTCCTTTGGCCTCTCTCCTCTTATCCCACAAAAATACTTCATCTCCTTCCATAAAATTGTGGGTACATGCCCTCATATAAGATACACATTTTACCTTCATCTGGTGTTTTTTAATATGATCTAACAATTTTTCCCTTTTCTCCTCCATCTTCTTTATGTACATGACCCATTTTTCTAGAGAGTTTTGAAAATATTGGTCTTCAATCATAGACTTTTTCTTTGCAATAGATAATTCAAGAGGCAGTGATATTGTTGTGCCCTTTCCATAGACTAGTTCAAAAGGAGCCATCCATATAGCTCTTTTAGGGGTATTTTGATCTTCCCATAAAGCTTCATATATTTTTTTATGCCAATCACCAAGGTTATCACCCATCAACATTTTAACTAGAGCAACTAGATTTTTGTTGCTAGATTCCTCCTGACCATTCCCATAAGGGAAATAATCTGATGAATGAGCCAATGATATTCCATGTTCATAGTAGAACATTGATTTTTCTTTAGAAGAAAATTATTTAGCATTATCTGCTACTATTTTATGTGGTATTTTGAACCTAACAAAAATATAATTCATTAGAAAATCACAAACCACCTATGAATTTGGCTTCTTTATAGGGATTTATTTCACCCACTTTGTAAAATAGTCAATGGCTCTCAGGGTATATACATTCCCAACACTAGATGGTGGATTTACAAGAACTATAAAATCTATTACCCAGTTCTTGAAAGGTTTGTCTATCACTACTTGTTTGAGAGGTAGGGTGGCATGTTGTGGCTATCCTATGAATAGTTTTCACTTCTCACAATTTTTTGAGACAATGATATGCATCCTTAAACATCTATGGGAATTAAAAATATTTCCTAAGGACTTTGAAACCTATGACTATGGAAGAAAAATGCTCACAAAAAGCTTCAATGTCAAATATTCTTAATAATTCCTTTTGTTTCTCAATATACACACACCTAAGAAAGGTTCCATCAATGTCTCTTTTACACAACACACCTCAAGAAATGAAATACTTGGATTCCTTTAGTATTATATTGTTCCTTTCATGGTAATTTAGATGTTTTGGAAATCCCCCATATGTAGGGTAGTATGCTACATTTGAAAACCATTGATCTATTAAACTTACTCATAGAACCATAGGAGCTTCATTTATTTCTTCTTCTAATGTCTCTCCAATCTCAATTATATGATTAAACATACCCCACCCTAATACCAAATTAGTTGGCTTGATTATTAGGATGTATTCCTAAATTATGGCTACCCACATTGCCCTCTTTTTCATCCCTATCTCATGTTGTGTTAAAATGTTTTTCATTACTATTTCTATAACTTACATGGTGGAGTGTGATTGTAAGATATAATAGTTGAATTGTTACACTGATTTCACCACTAGAAAGGCATTCTTTTCAACTAGGAATTAGTTGAGCTCATGTTTCTTTAATGGTGTACTCATGAAGGAAATAGGTTCTTCTTTCCCTTTGTCATCCTTTTGTGTCAAAATGCCAGATAAAGTGTGTTATGAAACGTAACAATAAATAATGAAATCATTTCTAAAATATGGACTTGTTAACATAGGGGCCTAAGATATAGTTGTTTTGATATCACCAAAATCCTTTCATCCTCCTTCATTCACTTGAAGAGGTTTTTATTTCTCCTCATTTCTACCATGTGTCTAGTAATCTCTAAGAATTCAAGGACAAAACCCCTCAAAAAATTCACATGGTTGAAGAATGATTTCAATCCACTTATATTAGAGGATAGGTTGAGTTCCAAGATAGATTCAACCCTATCAGGGTCAATTCTAATTCCTTCTTTGGAAACAATATTCCCCAAGAGTTTTTCTTCTTCTACAAAGAAGACTGAAATTTTTGGGTTCAGAGATATACTACGGTGCTTGCGCCACTGCAACATAGTTTCTAGTTCTCTTAGGTGGTGCTTTCTTCTCTTTGAATAGATGGTGAAATCATCTAGGTAAGTTGCAATGATTTAATTTCATAGATCTCCAAAGGAAGAGTTCATTGCTCATTTAAAAATGGTTCTTGCATTAATCAAACTGAATGACATTCAGTTGTAAGAAAATGCACCCCATGGCTTTATAAAAGTTTTTTTTTTTGCTAATCTTTCTTTTCCAAGCTAACTTGGTTATCCTAGAGTATTCATCTAGCATTGAAATTGTTTTTGACCCTAACACAGCCTGAAGAACATGTTCCATTAATGACAGTGCATAGTTGTCCTTCAGGCTAGCCTCATTCAAGTTCCTGAAATCAATGCAGATTCTGATTTCATCATTTTTCTTTCTTACCAACACTATATTAGCTATCCAAGTAGAATGATGGATGTGGTAAATAATGTGTTCTTTCAACATCTATTTTAATTCTTTCAATATATTCTTGGATACCTTTGGGTTATAATTCCTAATATTTTGGCAAAATGGTGTGGCATTAGGTTTCAAGGGGATGTGATGTCCAAAGTCATTATTTCTAAAGTCCTTGAGATCTTCATATCCCAAAGTAAAAACATCTCTATACTTCATCAACAATCTTTTCAATCATTTCTTTCTTGTTGAGAGCAATTTTTTCCCATTGAAATACACTTGGGGTTACGTTCATCACCAATATCAATCTTATCATACTCCTTAAGGGTATACGAATATGGTACCTTCTCTTTAACTATGTTGTTCTCTCTCCTACAAAAAACATTTAGAGACATCAACTCCTTTGGAATATTGTTCCCCCTTAATTGAATTATTTCATCATCTTCTCCAACACCTTCACAAACTTCTTTACATTCACTATTAGAACCTTCAAAATATATGGTGGTAAAATTTTGAACAGAACCAATAAAATCTCTAAGCTGAGAGTCCCTATCAAATACCTACCAATGTTCTACATTATATGGTATTCTTTCTCTTTAGATCATCTCCATCTTATAAGTATGTGTTTTAAATTTAGTATGTGGTATGAGCAATGAAGTCAAAATTGCAAAAGAATCTATAATACCCCTCACAGCTTATTACTATTGAGACTATGTTTTAGTTGATACTATTTTACTTTAGTTGATTAGACTAAACATATGTTATATTTATATTGTGGTGTGTTATTTGACGATTATGCTTTCGAGGTTAATTATCATGTTTGAACTGGAACAAAACATTATGTGATGGATTTTATATGATGTTTCATATGCATGTATTAATTGATGTAATTTAGATGATTATTCATATCTGGTACTTACCCCATACCCGCATGTGTATGGTATCATGTTTGTTCTCATGTATGTCTTCTTTTCTGTTTGACGTGCATGTATGGTAGTGGAGGAGGTGTAGTTACCTGCATTGAGCTGGGTCCACACATCCCAGCCATCCCTACCATTGTCTGCTATTATGTTTATATATGCACATGTACATGTAGTGGTTTTATGCAGGTTGCAGGTACCAGGCATCGACTTCCCTGGATTGACAGGATGAGCGTGCCCTCATTATGTCTCAATGAAGGAGAAGGGGAGTTAGCACTTAGGCCAATCCCCTAGCCCAACCTAATCATCCTAAAACCACAGATGAAATCTTACTTGACTTACTTGATTCGAATTCGTTCTAGCAGAATGAATCCGATATATATATTTTCTCGGTTGAGCATGATATTGATCATAGCTGTTGTTCCATGTTGATGTCGTATTTTGACCTTGTGGATTCATGTTTGATTTCTGATAGAAAATTATATTATGTTGGCGTATTAGTAAATATAATGTTATCAGTATGATATAACATAGTCAGATATATATGGTTACCGTATACCTCTTATAATAAAAATATTATTAATTGTATATACGTTTGTAGACACCTAAAAATCCTTTAGAAAATAAAGTATTTTTACTTTTCTGAAAAATCCCTGATGACATCATCATTTATTAATTAATTATTTATTTAATTAATTTATTTAATTTTATGTCATTAAATCCCTTTTTCTTAATTAAAAATATTTAATTAAGAAATCCCTTCCAAAAATGTTTAAATCTTATTTAAACATTATCTCCTTATTTATTAATTATTTTAATTAATAAATTGACCAAAAATCCCAAAATAAATAATTAATTTTTTTTGCCCAAACTTGGCCAATTTCCTTTAGACCACTAACCTCTTCCAAAATCTTCTAATTCCTTCTTAATCTCGATTAAAAAGCTAATCCCATCTTTTCTAACCCTAATCCCAAGGCTAAATATTTAATTAAGATTAAATATTTAAATTTTATATTTATTGAAAATATTTCAATAAATATTCCCAAAACTTAAGCTTTTGGAATGAATAAACTTTTATTCCATGAAACCAAGGAGAATTCTAGACTCTTCTAGAATCTTCTCAAATCCAACCTCTCCACCCATCCTAATCCTAAGATTATCCTAATCCTAATCCTAATTCCTCCCTTAACCTTGTCACATTCCCTAAACAAGGTTAGCCAACTCTTAAGCTTACCCCAAAGTCAACAAAGAGGGCTTCCCTTTTAAATGCATTGAAGGCATTTAAGGCCTCCTTATCCCTCTTAAATGCACTTATGGTGCATTTAAGAAGCCCCTCACCCCTTTCTTACACCATTTGACCTTAGGCACATTTCCCAAATTGTGCACATTCCTCCCATCTTTCAATCTAATGCCCTTGTGACACTTGTCACAAGGAGGTGATCCCTAAACTAGCATAATCCATGTGCTCCCCTTTGAATGAATCTTGGCCTCTCTTAAGGATTTCAATCCTGGCCACTCATTCTTACTTCCCAAATTCTATAAATACCCCTCCTTTCAAGAGCAAAATCAATTAGCTTACTTTCATTCTCATGCACTGTTATAATGCCATTTTCATGTTAGATCTTAGAAAATCATTCTAATTTAGTTTACTTTCAAGCATTTTTAGCTCATCATAGCTTAATAATAATGGATTAACATAATTTTTCTTATTGTTTTGCATAGCATAGCATCATATCACATCTCTAATTTGGTCTAAAATCAATCTTAGATTCCTCATCATGTAGCTTAATCTTCATTAAAGTATTTTTGGATCCTTGAGGCCTTAGGGGCAAATCAGGTGTTCTATACCTATTTTTGTGCCATTTTGGGGTTTTCATAGATTTCAATCCATCTTAGAACACATTATAGTATGCTCCAAGTGCTTAGAGAGCACACCCACATCCCCCTTTATCAGAGCAAATCAAACAGTGCTTGGGTGCACCTGTTTCTGGCTCAATCTGAGGTGGCTAGCTTAGAGTTTCCTTGTTTTTGTTTTGATTGTATGCTAGATTAAACTCTTAACATTTGATTGATTTGAGCCTTTCAAAACAAATAACAGGTACCCTCAAAAGCCTTGCTCACATTGTGGCACGCCCGGTGGGACCAAAACCACAATCATTTTGATGAGATTATACTTTATATTCTTGTATTTGCAGGAAACAAATGAAATGTTGCCTTCAAGAAATTAAATGTCGCCTACAACAATTAAATGTCGCCTTCAAGAAAAAAAATGTTGCCTTCATGAAAATAAATGTCGCCTACACAAAATACAGTGACGCCTTCAAGCAATTAAATCACGTCTTCAAGAAATCAAATCACGCGTACAGACACTATTTTCACGCCTGGTTACTGGCAGATTTCCACCAGCCATAACTTCTATTCTGCCTCTACTTCTTCTTCTGTCACCTGCAAGTAATTAAATCACACCTTCAAAGAAAGAAATCACGCCTTTGAAGAAAGAAATCATGCCTCTGCATAGTTATCTTTCACCTATAAAGGTACAGAATGTCACCTGTAAGAATGAAATGTCACTTCTGAACTTTCCAGCGTCGTCTATAAGCTGGACAGTGTCGCTTTTTGGTGTTTTTCTATCTAGGACTGGATTTATTTTTTATTTTGCAA
The DNA here is from genome assembly GCA_027943335.1 of Chamaecyparis obtusa. NCBI lineage: Eukaryota > Viridiplantae > Streptophyta > Pinopsida > Cupressales > Cupressaceae > Chamaecyparis > Chamaecyparis obtusa. The sequence continues at coordinate 68,870 of BSBK01011345.1, forward strand.
AAGGTCAAACTCAATCTTGAATGAAACTAAAGGAAAGAACTTAGGTCCTAAAGTGTCATTGTCATTTTGAAAATCAAACCCAATCTCGAATGCACTAAAGGGAATGAACACTCTATTCCCTCTCTTGTTTCAGATTTCAAAAGCAAGTAAACGAACACAATCTTGAATGATCTACGGATAAAACAAAGCACATTTTTAAAAGTTCCTAAATCAACTCGCAAATATCAATCTTGAATGCCCAAAAGGAAAGAACTTGCAACCACTCAAATCATTTACGTTTTGAAGAAAAGAACAAATCAAAATCTAAACACGTGTGTCTTCATTTTCAAAAGTTCAAACATCACTTAATCAATTTGGAAAAATGAACAAACTTGCTTGATGTGCATCTACGAGTTTTCATTTTCTGTAAATCCTTGTTAAATTAAGCAACGTAGAACATTTGGACTCGGACAAGTTCACTTGTTCTACTTTTAGCGAGGCCTGTCCGGGGAGAAAAGCACTTCCTCCTCGGAGAATGACCTCAAACTGGTATCCCCCCCAGCCGGTATATAAATAAAGTGAAGGCAAAAAGTACTCACTTACATCTCCTAATCGTCGGGCGTCTTGTGCCAAATACAAATGTCTGGGGAAAGGTAAATATTCCTCCCCTAGTGTTGTTGGCTAGGCTCTTAAGTGAGTCACAGGCAGTCAGCATAACAGGGTATGGAGACTCCACGGAACTATTAAAAACCTGATAAAATAGAGGCTACCCTATCTACATCTGAAAGTATCAAAATCCTTGTGCAAGGACTGATTCCAAGGGGTTTACCGGGTCGCCTCAATATTACTCACCATTTGTATTCCCTTCTAGGGGATACCAAGCTATGGGCAAGTGATTTTGATACTCACCTTCTTTAGGTAGATCTGTTTGAAGTGCTTGATAGTCAAAGACTCTGTGAAAACAGTTGTTGAAACATACACTTTCAAAACTTTATCAGAGTCAATCATCCTATTTGTATCCCGCAAGGTTGCTTTGCCCTTTGCGGAGATTGCTTTGTGAGAAGTCTTTTTTTTTTTATCCTTTGCCACTTGAGAAAATCAAACCAATCAACAAAATTAATATTTAGAAAATCTTGCAGAAATCAGATATCCAAAGAGCCTTTTGTTCTCAAAACCTATCAGAATTTTCCAAAGATATGCCCAATTTGATCAAACATCCAAAAGCCAAGTTGCCCAAATCCAAAGATTATCAAGAGAAGAAAGTTGCAGAGAGGAACCTTAAAAGCCATCAATCCTTTGTCCAAGCAACCCAAGCAGAAGAAAAATATCAAGAAAGGCTTGATAATATTAGCTATAATGCAAGAGTCAAATAGTTTGCCTACCATTTCTGAGTAAACCATCGCTACATCAACCTTGAAAGAGAAGATTAGCTGGATCCATCACATGTCCATTCTATCTTCAGATCTCACAATCTTATCTCAGTAGTCCATCAGCCTAGCTTCATCTTAGTTTCACCCTTGCATCATCACCAAACCTTAGTTACATCCTAGAAATCCTTCTTAGTTGCATGCACCATCATCCTCTTAGCAGCATCATAGATCATCCATCCTAGTCGCATCTGCATCATCCCTTTAGAAAGAGCATTATTCCATCATCCTCCACCATCTTTTCATCAGCAATCCACCATCAGAATCCCATATCCTTCATCCAAAATCCAGCATCCATCACCTAAATCAGAACCCACCATCTTTTGTACCAAATCCAGAGATCCAAAATCCACAAACACTTAGTGTTCAAAACCTTTGAGTTGTTTCCATCCCTTATCCTAAATCAGAAAGCATCCCCTTTTTGACAGAGCATTGTCTAAAGGAAATCCAACTTGTCCTTGCATAGCCTCATCATCTCGAGCAAGAGATTGGCTTGTATTGATAAGCATCCAGTTAACTGAAGATCATCAGTCTATCCTAGGTTGGCCCAAATCCTATCACTGATCCTCCATCAGGGAAAAATAACAACTCATTGTTGACACTTAGTAATCTTCCACCAGCATCCCACCAATCCTCCACCCAATCTTGACCCAAATCAGAGCATCCCACCAATCCTCCATCATCACCAAGCTTTTTTACCAATTTGCCACCATCTCCCACCAGTCTTCCACCACCCTTGATCCAAATCCAAGCAGTTCATCCATCCTTGCATCGCATTCTAGAAATTCATCATCCTTAGAAGTTCCTTAAGCTTGCATCCACCATCCTTTAGAGTCCTTTAGGAAACATCTTGCATCCATCTAAGCATCTGCATCTCCATGCCTATCGAGACAAGATCTAGATCTAGGAAGCGAAGGCACATGATTCCTTATCCAATCACTAGCTCATCTGATCCCAACATTTTTACCAGTGCAATGGTAGCCTATGATCCCCAAATACAAACTGGAAATACATGGGATGATCCCAATATCCCCTCAGCTCCTCTGGCAATAGAAACATTTGTGAATCACCTAGAGAATCCACCAGCAGTCAATACACTCATAGCCCAAAACCAGCAGAGCATGTTCACTAATTTGGCACAAAGGCATACTCCCATTCTGCCATATCTCCATCCTCGTATTCACATAAGCACTATCCAAATCCCAGCACAAGTATACTCTCCATTCATCCAACCATTCCCTAATCCCACCTTGCAAACATCTCAAGCAACCTCCACCATTCCCCTTCTTCTGCAAGGAAGCTTTGCAAGCCTTGTAACACAAGCTATCACACCATCTGCTCCATTCCCTATCACAGGTACTTCATCATCTACCATGGCCTCCTAAGCTCTTGGACAAATCCAACACTTGTCACAAAATCAACTCCCACCTCTTACACATCCATTTACACAAGCAGCTCCATCTCCTTCCACACCATTCTTTTCAGGAGGGATGCAATCATCCTTCCCCCTTGCTTCAACATCCATACCATCTTTCCCAGGGTCAACACAATCATTTCCCCCTTTCACCCAACAAACGCCAGCATCATCTATTCTGAGGGCAGCGCAATCACTCCCCTTTCCTCCTCAGCAAGCTTTCGCATCAACATCACCCTTTTCATGGGGAGCGCAAACGTTCCCTTCCTTTCCCCCCCAACAAGCATCTACCCAGGCACAAGCCCATCAAAATGCCTTCACCACAGGGATGCCTTCCATGGGCTTTTCCAATCCACCATTCATATCCCAAACTCCCATCACATCCACCTTCCCGGCGTCCGCTGCAACATAATTCCCACCACACATTGGCTCTCGTTGGGGCCTCACTCAATAAGAAATGAAAGCTTGGGGCATACCAACCCATTCTCCTACATCTATGTTTGGAAACCAACAAGCCACCTCCTCACAAGCAGCACAATAACCATCACAACTTCCACCAGCTTCATCCTTTGCAAACTATCCATTCACAACACCTAATGCTTTTCAGAAAGTTCCTCCACCTCAACAGCAAAGTTCATCCCATTTTGCAAGTTATCTTGCCCAGCCACCCTTTGCTTCAAGCTTCCCCACATCAAATTCACCCTTAAGCAATGCAGGAATGCACCCGACCTACATTGGTCAACCACAGAGCCAAGTTCAGCAAGGACCACCTTACTAGCAAGCGGTGCCATTCCACCAACCTCCCCCACAACAAACCCCTATCATCCCCCAGCAATAGCAAGCTTCCTCCTACCAGGCGCAGCAACAAAATCCCATCATCCCACAACACCAGTAAGAAATCCCATATCCATCACCACAATATCCCCCTATGCCACATCAGCAGTATCCTCCCCAGCAAGCATCACTCCAAGATTCACTCCAATATACCTATCCCGCTAGGCCATCTCCATATCCCGCTCCACAATACCCACCTCAAATGGGAGTACCTGCTCAAACACTAATCAATGCCGAGTGGGAAGCTATGAAGAATGCTCTTAAAGAGCTCCAAATTGGTACTGAGAGCAAAACCTACAAGTTTGAAGAGGTGTGTCCTTACCCATTTGACCGATCCATTGCCGCTATTCCTTTTCCCAAGCACTTTGAGACACCTAAGTTTGATAAATATCAGGGGAAAGGAGATCCAGTCAATCATGTTAAGGAATTCTATATGGCATGCCAAGAAGTGGCTTATAGTGATAACTATCTCTTGCGTTTATTCCCCAAAAGCTTGGGAGGAACAGCTGTTGAATGGTTCTATAAAATACCCAGTGGGACCATCACAACCTTTGCTAAACTCTCTAAGAAGTTCATCAACCACTATGCCCACAATGTTGAGAATGAGTTGACCTTGTTAGATCTCTGCAACTCAAAATAGAAAGATGGAGAAAGCCTAGCAGAATACTTGCAATGATGGCAGAACCTTACCACCAGGTTATCATACCAACCGCCAGAAAAGTATTTGACCAAAATCTTCATTGATAACCTACATCCTAAGCTATCCCACTTCATACAGATGAATTGTCTCCAAACATATCAAGATATCAAGAGCAAGGGGATAGGTATTGAAAAGGCCCTCCTAGATGAAGGCACAATCTGGCACTTCAAAAATGATGCCCAAAAACCCAACAATGATAAATCCCGTTACTGGAATCATAACAAAAATGTTGTTACTGATGGAGCCACTGATACCAAGCATGTCCAATTTGTTGTAGCTAGTCCTCCATCAACTCCTGCATACCAACAACAACAAGTGCCCATCCATCAGCAACCTCCTCAAGTCCATCAACAACCCATGCAACAATATCCTTCTCAGAATAATCTGTAGAATTATCAACAGCAAGCCCATCAAGCCTATCAAGGTAACCCAAACAATCAAGTCAATGCCATCAATATTGCTCCCAAGAAGAACAAACCTAGAGCTCAAAATTATCCAAAGAAGACCTTCACACCACTGGGTGAACCTCTGGATGTTATCTTTCATCGGATGGCCAAGGCCAACTTAATTACATATCCACCAATTCAACTAGTTGATGATACCACCCCCAAGCCTGATTGGTACAAAGATCATGAGTACTATGATTATCATCGTGTCAAAGGACATACTACCCTAAAGTGTATGAGACTCAAAAACTATATCCAAGATCTCATTGATCAAAAAGAGATTCAAGTAGATACACCTGCTCAAGCCTCACCAAATGCCAATTTACAAATTTATCACAATGTGTTCCCACAACACAACGCTTGGAAGAATCAAGCTAATACCAATCATCCCCAAAATCATGGTAAAGGCAAGCAAGAAGATCACACTACTGCCTACATCAACTATGATAAATTTGTTGGATGTATAACCCAAGTTGAGCCCACAGTCAATACCATCCATGTCAGAGGAGCAGACAGTCAATGTGCTGTTACCACCCATAGGGGTTGAATAACTATTGCTATTGCCCATCCAAGGCCAGTACAAAATGCACACAATGCATAGTACAACCTCATAGAACATCTTGGGAATACACCAGCCCAAATATCCATCTTGGACCTTCTCCACACTTCACCTCTCCATCAGGAGATCCTCGACCGAGCTCTCAAAGAAGGACATGTCCCCACAGACATTAACACCACCCAGTTTGAGACCCTTGTGGGACATCTTTCCGCAGCTTGTGCTTTATCCTTCAAACCATCCGACATGCCAGTCGTTGCACCTGACCATACTCTTCCTCTCTACATTGCCGTCATGGTCAGAGACTTTGCCATCAAACGGGTCTTAATAGATAATGGCTCAGCTCTAAACTTGTGTACTTTAAAATTCATTCAGCAGATTGGGTTCACCTAGGCCGATATAGCACATGAAGTGATCACTATCAAAGCCTATGATAACTTGGAGTGTACCTTAGAAGGTACCATTACTTTGCCCATTCAGCTGGGCCCAGCAACATAAGATACTATTTGCCATGTTGTTGATCTTGACCTACCATTTAATATCCTCCTAGGCCGACCATGGATTCAATCCATTAAGACTGTACCATCTACTTACCATTAGTGCATCAAATTTTTGCATCAAGGCACTAAGGTTACCATCCATGCTGACCCCCAACCCTTCGTATACTATCATGCGATGGAGGCATCATTCCCTCACTCCACTCATTGTCTTGGAATTGACATTGGTACTTCTATTGCCAGCTCATCCCGATCCCATTGCGATCCAGAAACCATTCTCACCTCCACCCTCTCTTCTATCGAGATCAATAACTAGGGTTGTGGTGAATATAGCCTACATGATGCATTTGTTGTAGGGGCCCTTCCGCTTGATCCACATACTCAAGGGCGCCCAGATCACCAAAGCAAGCCTATTGAAGAGCATCATGAAATCAAGAAAATTGGATCTATGACTTTTGAATCCCATGGCAACATAAACAGTCAAGAGATGGATCCTGACATAAATAGGTGGTTGTATAAAGATCCCCCATCACCTGACACTCAACTTCTTGGCTATTTCAAAGATAAATATCCAAAACAATATAAGTATACCACTGAACAATGGCACTATCAAGGCGGTGGTCTAGGGCCACAAGAAGGCGGCAACCAATATCCCATCACACCATTAAAGAATCCTGAACATCAGGGTCTTGGTTTTAATACCCCTCGCCTGCATATACAAGGGCCCAATACCGCAACTGGGGGCACCAACATGACTAGCGTTCCCCTCTTAAATAGCCAGGATGACCTTATAACGATTGAAAACATCCCTGAACAGAAAGAAATCAGATCCTACGATGATATCTTTGATGATGACACCCTCCTGGGGACTTCTATCCTCTGACAACTTGCCATAAATCTCATAGAGCTTCCCCTCACCCACCCTGAACTCATAGACTAGGACCAACCAATAATTACACACATCGATGAGTTCCAAAGCATGGAAGCACTCCTAGAATTCATGGGGGCATCAGGCCCACAATCAGTTCAAGATTTAGAATCATCTCACATCTACAAGCATGACCCAGAGGGATACTTTGGGGAAGAGGCAAGCTTTAGCTGCATAAGAGAAATAGAAAGAGTAAAACATGAGTCCTTATGTGAAAACCCTTCTAGGGCACATTCTGATTCCAAAAAAGTAAAAATAAAGAGCATATCTTCTAGTGAAAACTTGGCAATTCAAGCGCTAGAAGATGAAGACTTGCCTCTTCCTCCCATCCAGGATTACAGACCTAAGCAATCACCTATCATCATAGAAGAAACCAAGCCAGTCAACTTAGGTATAGAGGAATGTCCGAGGATCACCTACATTGTAGCCAACATGACAGAAGGTGAAGAAATGGCTTTCACTGCGCTACTTCAAGAAGCTACTACGAACTTTGCATGGTCATATGCACACATGCCTAGGCTTGATCCTAATCTTGTCGTTCATCATCTAGCAGTGGATCCTAATGTCAAGCCAGTAAAGTAGAAGCTACGCAAAATGCATCCCAAAGTAGCTCTATTGGTAAAATCAGAACTAGAAAAGCTCCTAGATGCAAAGATTATCAGAGCTATAGATTACTCAGATTGGATCTCCAACATGGTACCTATCACAAAGCCTTCAGGAGACATCAGAATATGCACAGATTTTAGGGACTTGAACAAGGCATGTCATAAAGATGATTTCTCGCTACCTAACATAGATATGATCGTAGACCTTACAGCGGGCCATTAAATTTTGTCACTAATGGATGGATTTTTAGGCTATAATCAGATTCATATAGCAGAAGTAGATCAACATAAAATAGCATTCACTACTCCATGGGGCACCTTCTGCTACAACATGATGCCATTCAGGTTAAAGAATGCAAGAGCCACATATCAGAGAGTGATGACAACAATCTTCCATGACATGATCCACAAGATCCTAGAGGACTATGTGGATGATATTCTTGCAAAATCAAAGACACGCCATGGACACCTTAACATTCTTGAGAGTGTGTTTGATCACCTGCAGCACTATGGGTTATGGCTCAATCCAAAGAAATGTGTCTTTGGTGTTACATCTGGAAAGCTCCTAGGTTTCATAGTATCGCGACGAGGCATAAAGATAGACCCCAAGAAGGTCAAAGCAATAACAAAGATGCCTCCACCAAGAACACTCAAATAGCTCAGAAGCCTACAAGGAAAGCTTCAATCAGTGTGTTGATTCATTTCTCAGTTAGCAGACAAGTGCCAACCTTTTACGCATCTCCTATGCAAAGACACAAGCTTCAAATGGGATCCCATATGTCAAAGAAGCTTTGATAAGCTCAAGGAGTATCTTGCCAATTCTCCAATCCTAGTACCACCAATTCCAGGATGCCCTCTCATACTCTACTTCTCGGCAACCACTATAGCACTGGGGGCACTCTTAGCTCAGCATGATGATGACAACAAGGAGAGAGCCATCTATTACATCAGTCGAACTCTTGTCGGATATGAGCTTAATTATTCACCTATGGAAAAAGCATGCCTTGCAGTGGTCTTTGCCACTCAAAAGCTTAGACATTACATGCTCAGTCACACAATCAAGCTCATTTCAAAGGTGGACCCCCTCAAATATCTACTATCAAAGACAACTCTCATAGGCCGTATGGAAAAATGGGTCATGATACTCAGCGAGTTCGACATCCAGTATATTGATCACAAAGCAATCAAAGGGCAAGTCATTGCCGATCAGCTAGCAGAAGCACCACTGGTGGATGCCTATCCACTAATCATGGAATTCCCTGATGAACACTTATGTGTGATCGAAGAACAACCCATGTGGAAATTATACTTTGATGGCTCCTACACATCACATGGATCAGGGGCAGGAATCCTATTCGTCACACCTTAAGGTGACTACATCCCAAAATCATTCAAATTGGGATTCCCATGTACCAAAAACATTGCAGAATATGAGGCACTCATCTCAGGTCTCAGAACAGCCATTCAGTGGAATATCACAGAATTACAAGTGTTTGGAGATTCACAGCTGATTATCAAACAAGTCCTAGATGAATATCAGACAAAGGATGACAAGTTGCTACCTTACAAAGAGCTGGTGGACAAACTGAAAGAGCATTTCCTACATCTACAGTTCACACAGATCCCAAGACTTCAGAACAAAGCAGCCGACACAATGGAAACCATTGGATCCTTGTTAGAAATCCCACACGACGCATCACAGTATGAATTCCTAGTCGAGCAGCTACATACGCCAGCTTATGAGAATGCTGATGCAGAAATGGTGTGTGTCTTGGTTGGTCCTCAGTCCCCATGGTACCATGACATCCACGCATATCTAAAAAATGGTATCATATCTCCCCATCTCACCAATAACCAACGCCAAAACCTTATTCGTAGAGCTTCCCACTACACTCTTGTAGCCAACACCCTTTATCATCGCGGGTATCACAATATCCTCTCTAGGTGTTTAGATTCAAATGAGGCCATCCTGGCTTTACAAGAGGTTCACGCTAGAATTTGTGGTGCCCACACAAGTGGCATGGTTCTAGCTAAGCAGTTGCTTTGAGTTGGGTATTATTGGCCAACCATGGAACATGATGCTTGTGAATTTGTCAAAAAATGTTTACCATGTCAGCAGCATGCAAATCTGATTCATGCACCAGCACAAGACTTGCAGCCCATTGCGCCACCTTGGCCATTTTCATGTTGGGGCTTTGACCTTGTCGGCTTAATCACTCCCCTTTCCTCGGATGGACACAAGTACATAATAACTGCCACAGAATACTTCACCAAATGGGTTGAAGCGATTCCGCTCACCCTAACTACTAGCATCCAAATATCCAAGTTCATCCTTTACCACATCATCTGCTGCTTCGGCATACCATCTACCATTTTCACAGACCATGGCACACCTTTTGAAAACCAGCATGTGGATGATCTGTGTGCCAGACTCCACATCCATCACCATTTCTCCAGTCCATATTTCCCTCAAGGAAATGGCCAAGCTGAGGCAACCAACAAAACTATCTTGAAAATCCTCAAGAAGGTTGTCAATGATTCTGGTCGTGACTGGCACCTCCAAATCAATCCTGCCCTTTGGGCCTACCGCACTTCCTATCACACTCCCACAGGCACCACCCCATATTCCCTTGTATATGGTGCTAAAGCTATTCTGCTGATCGAGGTCAAGCTCCCATCATTGCGAGTCTCCATGAAGAACTACACCACTGATGAAGATTATCGTGTAGCCCGTCTCACACAACTAGACCTGTTAGATGAAAAAAGACAGCAAGCATATGATCACCTGGTTGCATACCAAAATTGACTCAAAAGGAGTTATAACAAGAAGGTCCACCCTAGACAGTTCCAGGTCGGTGACATGGTTCTCAAAGAAAATCAGAAGGTCCAAGCAAATCATGAAAAGAAAGGCAAGTTTGAGCCTACTTGGCTGGGCCCCTATGTGGTCACCTCATGCTTCAGCTACGGAGCTTATCAGCTATCTACACAAGAAGGAGAGCCTTTGAATGATCCAATCAACATCATACATCTGAAGAGGTTCTATGCCTGAACCAGATCCTACATATTCAAAAAATCCATAAAAATTGGAAAAAGTGGCAAAAAATCAAAAAAGCAAAAAAAGAAAAAAAGCAAAAAAAAGCAAAAAATCAAAAAAGAAAAAAAAAGGAAAAAAAGAAAAAAAAGAAAAAGAAAAAAATCATCCAATGGTGAAAACTTGGCAATTCAGGCGCCTTGGACAAGTATGTTGGTGAAAACCTGGCAAACAGGCACCATACATAATGGACCAAGCCATTATCTATCATTTTGACCTTGGATTTTGTCCTTTGGGTCTTGTTAATCTTTTACGGCTTCTCGTTGTTCTCTACTCAAAGTCGCCATGATCCTTTATATCATGGTGTGCTGCGAATGAGGATAATCTGGGGCAAGGTCTTTTGATCTTTTGCTTCTGCCTGTGAGTCAATCGTGTGTTTGTGGTTTCTTCAGCATCATTTCCACCATGCCTCCTTCGGGTTTCATGCGTGATGCTGGGGTAACCCTGCATGTCTTTTTAGCATCAGTCCTATGCAACGCTGGTGACAAGGCCTCATGATCCCAGTATCCTTGGCAGGTCTCTAGCATTGCTATATTAAACTAGGTTGTGCTCTCCACATTTGCACTTGGAGCTTCCCCATCTCCCCTGCATCCTGCATCATATAGATTAATCTTGCATCCTCATATAGCTGCATCCTACATTTTGCATTCCATCTCATCTTGCATTCGCCCATCTTTTCTCTTGGAAGCTTGGTTATTTCTCTCCCCTTCTTCCTCAGTCGTTCCTTCTCTATTTCCTTTCGAGAAAATTCCACAATATTTATTCCTTGTGTTATTTTCTCGAGGGGGCACAATCCCTTATTCCTCCAAGTTCTAGCCTTGGGCATCTTATTTTCTTGTCTTTGAAGCCATGCCACTTGCGGCATCGCATCAAAGAGGGGCAAAATGTAGACACCTAAAAATCCTTTAGAAAATAAAGTATTTTTATTTTTTTGAAAAATCTCTGATGACATCATCATTTATTAATTAATTAATTTTTATGTCATTAAATCCCTTTTTCTTAATTAAAAATATTTAATTAAGAAATCCCTTCCAAAAATGTTTAAATCTTATTTAAACATTATCTCCTTATTTATTAATTATTTTAATTAATAAATTGACCAAAAATCCCAAAATAAATAATTAATTTTTTTTTTGCCCAAACTTGGCCAATTTCCTTTAGACCACTAACCTCTTCCAAAATCTTCTAATTCCTTCTTAATCTCGATTAAAAAGCTAATCCCATCTTTTCTAACCCTAATCCCAAAGCTAAATATTTAATTAAGATTAAATATTTAAATTTCATATTTATTGAAAATATTTCAATAAATATTCCCAAAACTTAAGCTTTTGGAATGAATAAACTTTTATTCCATGAAACCAAGGAGAATTCTAGACTCTTCTAGAATCTTCTCAAATCCAACCTCTTCACCCATCCTAATCCTAAGATTATCCTAATCCTAATCCTAATTCCTCCCTTAACCTTGTCACATTCCCTAAACAAGGTTAGCCAACTCTTAAGCTTACCCCAAAGTCAACAAAGAGGGCTCCCCTTTTAAATGCATTGAAGGCATTTAAGGCCTCCTTATCCCTCTTACATGCACTTATGGTGCATTTAAGAAGCCCCTCACCCCTTTCTTACACCCTTTGACCTTAGGCACATTTCCCAAATTGTGCACATTCCTCCCATCTTTCAATCCAATGTCCTTGTGACACTTGTCACAAGGAGGTGATCCCTAAACTAGCACAATCCATGTGCTCCCATTTGAATGAATCTTGGCCTCTCTTAAAGATTTCAATTCTGGCCACTCATTTTTCCTTCCCAAATTCTATAAATACCCCTCCTTTCAAGAGCAAAATCAATTAGCTTACTTTCATTCTCATGCACTGTTATAATGCCATTTTCATGTTAGATCCTAGCAAATCATTCTAATTTAGTTTACTTTCAAGCATTTTTAGCTCATCATAGCTTAGTAATAATGGATTAACATAATTTTTCTTATTGTTTTGCATTGCATAGCATCATATCACATCTCTAATTTGGTCTAAAATCAATCTTAGATTCCTCATCATGTAGCTTAATCTTCATTAAAGCATTTTTGGATCCTTGAGGCCTTAGGGACAAATCAGGTGTTCTATACCTATTTTTGTGTCATTTTGGCATTTTCATGGATTTCAATCCATCTTAGAATGCATTATAGTATGCTCCAAGTGCTTAGAGAGCACACCCACATCCCCCTTTATCAGAGCAAATCAAACAGTGCTTGGGTGCACCTGTTTCTGGCTCAATCTGAGGTGGCTAGCTTAGAGTTTCCTTGTTTTTATTTTGATTGTATGGTAGATTAAACTCTTAACATTTGATTGATTTGAGCCTTTCAAAATAGATAACAGGTACCCTCGAAAGCCTTGCTCACAAGGTTAATTATATATATGTTTATATATGTTTATATAGATACAACTTATCATGTATTTTGAAATATTGAGTGACATAACCTAATTCAAATGATAAATTGAAAATAAAAAAGAAATAAAATTCATAAGAGGAAATAAAATGAAAAGAAATTTACAATTCAAAATTGTTATATTTTGGGTAGTTGACTTGAATAGTAGGGGGAAATAATAAAATATTTCTCCCCCCACTTTCCAAGCCAATTTAGAGGGAGAAGAGAGGAAGACTTGTCATTACCTTTCATATGAAAAATTTAGAGAAGAGAATAGAGAGAGAGAAGTGAAGGGTTGAGGAAGAGAAGAGAGGGAGAGTATAAGGCAATTTGGGAGCTGATCTGGAAGCAGCTGAGAGTTCAAGCTTGTGGGTTTGAGAGGTATTCTTGGCTGGACTTCATCAGCCTTCTTTGTGAATCAGGAAGGGTTTGAGTTCCCTTAATATGCTCTAAATTCATATCAATTCTTTTCCAACAAAGTAGAGGATACACTTATCTTCTCAAATGAAGTGTGAAGCAATAAACAATTGAGATTTTAGCTTCCAATGTGGAATTTTAACACCTCAACATACAAACTTCTCCAATTCAGTCATTAGTGGAAGCTAAATTTAAAATGGGCAAAACTTGTTATTTCCAAACACAATGGAACTTAGTTATATTTTGATCCAATGTTTGCCACAATACTTATTTATTAGATCATACAATTATTCCAAATTGAGGGAATTAGTAAATCAAATTGACAATCAAATTGGGAAACAAATAACATTATGTATGGGATAGCAAAATAATCTAAGTGTTTCAATGGAGAAAACCAACAACAAAAATAAAACTAAGTCTTTGAACAAATAGACATTTCCAGCTCTCTGGAAAATGCATGGGAATAATTCCCATACACTTTCCAAAAACATAGTCATTATTATATTATGTGTTTGCCACCTAATTTCATAAAATATATATTATATAGTTCAAAATATTAGAAACTTAACCATCCTATGAAATGGAGGATATATTAAATAATAAAATAAAATAAAAGCAAAATTCTATCTTCCCAAATGAGTGGGACCCACGCCATCTTGAAGGATTGAAATTTCAATATTTATAAATGAATAAATATTTTAAGTTTTCCTTGCATAGTGAAAATGACCCAAACTGACATGGTAATTATGGGTGACAAAGGGGTGGTCAAATCATGTTTCTCTTACATTACCTTAACACTCCTCCACTTGATTTTCGCACCACCTTTGGCAATAAAATATTCAATATATTCCCCACCTCCAATCTTTCTATCATGGGCATTCAGCATGGGGATCCTCACTTTGACCTTGAAATTCCCTATGTTTACATTACTTTTTAAATGCATTAAACAACCTCATAAACTTTTTCAAGCTTTCTTTTCCATGGTGGGTGGCGTACTTGGGCTTGAAGCCCACTTGGAGCATGTTTTAAATAAATATTTATGTCCTTTTTGACCTTCCTTATCTTGAGCGCCTACCTCCTTGGAAACAAATCTTTTTCCCATGTCTTATCAAGATTATGGGCAAATCAATTAGTGTGCAGGCTTTTAATTGCTTGGGGTGGCGTGAGATGTTGAGAGAAAGTCTTTTCTTGCATTTAAATATTGCTTTTTTTTAATTCCTTCCCAGCCAACATTGATGCCACTTTGACAATTGCATGTTTTTTGAAAAAGGTTATTTAGTTACCATGATTATTATGTGGATATGGTAGTTTAGTTTAGGAAATATGGAGATAAAAGAGGTTTATAAGAATTAGAGCCTAATTGAATTTGAGTAGGTACCTTATTAGAATGCTAGTCTAGGAGTTAAGTGGAGTAGTAAATTGATATACTTAATTTATGTAAGTTTTATTTAAAGATGTGTAATGCATTTATAATTTATGGGTTTTATTAATTAACACATTAATAATTATAATTAATATTACATTGTAACACTGGGAGTTAAGGTATGTTCATAATTCTTAAGTGATATAATATAATCTTTTAATTAGATAATGAACGTATTCTATAATCAATAAATACATATATAATAGGAAGAGATTAATAATAGCTTGTCGTAGTCGATTGTTGGGTTAACTAGTTCTTTTTAATTAGATAATATATTGAAATTATTAAGTGGGATTAGCATGGTGTCTTAAATTTTGTAATCACGATGTTCCATTTTCATCCTTTTCAACAGATTATATGGACATTGAAAAATATTTATAAAGTAGATTAGAAAATCACATATGTATGAACTTGCTATCTTTGTGAGCAAAAGGAAAATTTACTTGTTAAATGATTTTTGTAACTTTGTCTTCTTTACGAAATGTTATCTCCTTGTGTTACGATGTTCTCTTACTATGTAAATTGTACGTGCATGTGAATTATACTATTGATGTAGTCAATCTGCATACAGGATAGATGACCAATTAGGGGGTGAAATCCAGAGGCCGGGTATATGTTGTGGATATCAGTTATCTATGTTGTAGAATGTTTTATGATGCAATGTGGATTCTATTTTCTATTGCTGGATGGAGAAAGTTTAAATGTGAGATCATGGTTGAGATGTCTATTTGATCTTTTTGATTATTACCTCCTGGTGGATTAATTTGAGTTAGTGACCAAGTGGGTAAATGTTTTGATTTGTAAATATGATTTATTTGGTTATCTGTTTATTGCGGCTTATCTTGATTTATGTGGCCACAAACCAAGATGGGTGTTGATTGGAAAACTAGGGTAGGTTATCTAGATGTGATGTAGGGGGTGGCTTGCAATGGATCACCGAGGCCCACAAGTGGCTAACGGATCATCCATTGACAAGTTTCTTAATTCCAGTGATAACATTATAAAAAAATTGATCTAGTTAGGAAAACATTAAAAAGATAATGTGTGATACTTTGCCCATGCCTTGAGTTTCGTCGGTTCAGTGCGGAACCTTCAGGACTAAACTCAAGGGTGGATCATCGATATACTTGTCTTCTTGAGAGACACCGATACCATGTATGATCACTTGAGTGTCATCGGTTCAGTGAGGAACCTTTAGGACTAAACTCAAGGGTAGATCTACGTGATGACACCTTCCTACTCACACCTTAGATATCCTATGTAGGTCAGTGCCTCTGGTAACCCTTCTACCCTCTTGATCTAGAGATATCTTTCTAGGTGGTGATTGGGATTGGTCCTTAGTATGTGCGTGGGCCTGGTGTTATCTCCCTAGCATGGTGGGGTGGACCTCTGGGTTCCACAATGTCAGGAGGTAGTGTACTTCTCCATTGAGACTATTGCGGATATCCTCCATCACATGATTGTTACTTGGACTAGATTACCACCATTGTTGTAGATTCATGTATCAGATGTCAGATTTTATTATCTTGTACTTATAGGAGGTTTATTTTATTATTTATGATCCTTCCATGGATCCATGTTGCATTTGATAATTGTAATTGTATTAAATATCATCACATACCCTACGACATGTGTAGTGTATGCAGGTGATCATATGATGTAATGTAATTTGATTTAGAGAGATGTACTTACTTTCATTATGTACTTAAAATTTCTTTAGCATTTGATCATGTTAGCGTAGTGTTTGTTAGACAACGTAATACTACATTAGGGACCCTTGAGAATGAAAATGAAATGATGTGTATATTCAAACTCATGAATGTAAACCATTGCGATACTATGTTCAATGTGCATGTTAACTTTAGTAAACAAAAAATAAAATTTGCTGCATAACTTATCATAACTTTAGTGAAATTCTCTTGGGTCTCTAGGCAGGGTGTTACATCTAGTATCAGAGCATGAGTTCTACACTGGGAACTGTAGGATAATATGTGCACCCATTAGGTTCATTAGGTAAACATGTTAAAACAAAATATTAGACATCAAAACAACTTGTTTGTAAAAATCTTTAACTTCCATGAAAACTTAAACCAAAACAAAACTTGAACATCATGAGACTTGTTGTTTGTTTGAAAACTCAAAACATAAACAAAACTTAAATGTTTTATGACCTGTTTATTATCAAAAACTTAAACTTAGAAAACTAGTACATCAAAACTTGAGCATCAGAGAGATCAGATCAGAGAGAGAGAGAGAACTCCCCCGAGATAGGTTGTACCCATAGATTATGATGCCGCTATGGCAAGTTAGATGAAGGACTTATTTAGAATGCCAAAGCTTCCATTTGATGGTATGGGTATGGGTTTCGAGGCTAACACATGGCTTATTGGTTTAGATAGGTACTTCTCTATGTACCCATTTGCTAGCAATGTGAAGGCTAGATATGCAATCATGCAATTGACAGATACAACATCATCATGGTGGAAGACAAAAGAGAGTAAAATGGGGATCACCATTGACACTGTCACTTGGGAGTTATTCCTTGAGAGCTTCTGAGACTGATTCTTATCAAAGAAGTGGAGACAGGACCGTGTAGATGAGTATCACTACCTGAGGCAGAGGAATATGACTATGCAAGTATATGAACAGAAATTCTTTGAGCTTAAACAGTATGCGGGTTATAGCAGTGACTCACCCCTCATGATACAACATTTTATTAGAGGGCTTAGTGCCCATATTGGAGGGGAAGTAAAAATTTTGGAGCCTAAGACCCTTAGAGAAGCAGTAACTAAAGAAATACTCATAGAGAAGAAATTCCTTTGGGGTCATATGACATTGTATTAGGAATGGATTGGTTGGAATCCCATGGAGCTACTATTGATTGTAGACAGAAGATCATTAAATGTAGGGATGATCAGGGTAAAAACATTGAGATTGTAGGTATTCAGCATCCTATTTCTCTTCGTATGATTTCTGCCATACAGTTGAAGTGAACCATGAGAAAGGGATGTCAAGTGTTTGCAGTGTCTTTGAGTGAGATTGAGGATGATGAAGGTGAGAAGAAGTCCTTAGATCACCCTGTGCTATAGGAATTCATTGATGTCTTTCCAGATGAGATCCTGGGTATGCCACCAAAGCGGGATATCAATTTTCATATTGATCTTATTCTAGGAGTAGAGCCTATATCTAGAGCTCCATACATGATGACTACATAGGAGTTGAGTGAGTTGAAGCTACAATTGGAAGAATTGTTGGCTAAGGGATGTATCAGGCCTAGTGTTTCACCTTGGGGAGCACCAGTTCTCTTTGTCAAAAAGAAGGACGGTTCATTACGACTGTGCATTGACTACAGACAGTTGAACAAAGTAACAGTCAAGAATAGGTATCCTTTGCCACGGATTGATGATCTCTTTGATCAGGTGAAAGGTGCAAGGGTGTTCTCTAAAATAGATCTCAAGTCAAGTTATCATCAGTTGCGCATTAGATAGGAGGACATCCACAAGATAGCTTTCCGGACACGCTATGGTCATTATGAGTTCATAGTGGTACCATTTGGCTTAACGAATGCTCCATCTGTATTCATGAGTTTGATGAATGGGGTATTTCGTAAGTATCTTGATCATTTTTTTGTTGTCTTCTTGGTTGATATTTTGGTGTATTCTAAATCCATGGAGGAACATGAAGAGCATCTTCGGTTGGTATTGCAGTGCCTTAGAGAGAATCAGTTGTATGCTAATCCAGCCAAGTGTGAATTCTTCAAGATAGAGATTCAGTACTTGGGCCACGTGATCTCAGGTGATAATATTTTAGTGGATCCCACAAAGATTCAGGCTATAGTTGATTGGCTGGCACCTACGAATGTGTCAGAGGTTCACAGTTTCATGGGTTTGGCAGGATATTATCGTAAGTTCATAGAGAAATTCTCTAGAGTTGGATATCCCATCACATCATTGCAGAGAAAGGGCAAGAAGTTTAGTTGGTCTGAGAAGTGTGAAGAGGCATCAAGAACCCTCCAGCATAAGTTGACTAGTGCACCTATTATTTCAGTACCTGATCCCATAGGTGATTTTGTGGTTTGTACAGATGCTTCATTGGAAGGTATTGGAGCCGTCCTCATGCAGGGAGGATGGGTGATTGCTTATGAGTCTCGCAAACTCAAGGATCATGAGTTGAACTATCCCATGCATGATCTTGAGCTAGCAGCGCTAGTCCATGCTTTGGTCTGATGGAGACACTTTTTATTAGGACACCGATTTGAGCTTCATACTGATCATCACAGTCTACAGTACATTTTCACTCAACCTAATCTAAATGCTAGACAAAGGAGATGGATGGAGTTCCTTTGTGAGTATGATTTTGAGGTTAAGTATTTCCAGGGGAAAGATAATGTGGTAGCCGATGCTCTGAGTAGGAAGAGGTGAGTTGTAGTTGTGGCTACACTTGGTGTTGATTTGAGGAGTAGGATCTTACAGGCACTTCCTCGAGATACTTTTTATCAGGAGGTGAAGGCAGAGATTGATTCTGGGAGACCTCTAGTAGGCCATTTTGAGGGGTATGTGTTGGAGTCAGATGGTTTGTTGCATCATGCGAGCTGGATCTATGTACCACCATTGGATGATCTTCATTCATTGATCTTATCTGAGGCTCATTGTGCACCTTACTTAGCACATCCTGGTGTCAAGAAGTTGTACACAGATCTTCGACAGCTATATCATTGGTTAGGAATGAAGAGGGATATTGATGATTTTGTTACTAGGTGCTTAGAGTGTCAGAGGGTTAAGGTAGAACATCAACATCCAGCAGGACTTTTACAGTCACACAGTATTCCCTCATGGAAATGGGATGTTATATCAATGGATTTTATCATGGGTTTGCCTTTGAAACCCTGTAGACATGATGCTATCATGGTCACTATTGATCAATTGACTATGGTAGCTCATTTTTCTCCCATGAGATCCTCTTACACAGCTTCATCAGTAGCTAGAGTCTTTATGCAGGACATAGTGAGATTGCACGGTATTCCTCGAAAGATTATTTTGGATAGGGATCCAGTATTTACTTCTGCATTTTGGACTTCTTTGTAGCATGATTTGGGTGCTTAGTTGAACTTTAGCATGGCCTATCACCCTTAGACAGATGGGCAGACAGAGCGTGTGAATCAAGTCCTAGAGGATATGTTGAGGATGTATGTCATGGATAAGTAGACACATTGGGAGGATTATCTATACTTGGTGGAGTTTGCATATAATAATGGATACCATAGTTCCATTGGCATGTCACCATTTCAGGTATTGTATGGACGTCCTTGTCATACAACCCTTAGTTGGGATAGGATAGATGACAAGATTCTTTTGGCACCAGAGATGCTTCGTGATATGGAGCAATAGGTAGAGTGCATTCAGGAGCATTTGATTACT
This sequence comes from Chamaecyparis obtusa, assembly GCA_027943335.1. Taxonomy (NCBI): domain Eukaryota; kingdom Viridiplantae; phylum Streptophyta; class Pinopsida; order Cupressales; family Cupressaceae; genus Chamaecyparis; species Chamaecyparis obtusa. The sequence continues at coordinate 89,023 of BSBK01011345.1, forward strand.
GCACAGGATAGACAGAAGAAATATGCAGATGCCCATAGGATAGATATTCAATTTTCAGTTGGAGATAAGGTATTCTTGAGAGTGCATCCAAGGAAGAGTCCAATCTATTATGGAAAGGGTTCTAAATTGGCGCCTTGATTTGTTGGCCCATTCGAGATTTTGGAGAGGATAGGTCCAGTTGCTTACCATCTTGCATTGCCACCTAGCCTATCTCACATACATGATGTATTCCATGTTTCTATTCTTAGGAAATATATTCCAAATGTGACCCATGTCCTTGATTGGAATGCACTACAGGTCGAGGACGAGCAGCTGGCTTTGGAGCCCGTACGCATTCTGGAGCTTCGGGATATAACACTCAGAGGCCGCATTATTCCACAGGCCAGGGTCCAATGGGACCCAAATGATGAGACCAAAGCTACTTGGGAGGATGCATGTTGATTGCGGGATGCCTATCCTTATCTGTTTGTAGGCTACCAAGAGTAAGCCTAGTCCTAGGGGGGGAGGATGTAATACCCCTCGCAGCTTATTACTATTGAGACTATGTTTTAGCTGATACTATTTTACTTTAGTTGATTAGACTAAACATATGTTATATTTATATTGTGGTGTGTTATTTGTCGATTATGCTTTGGAGGTTAATTATCATGTTTGAATTGGAACAAAACATTATGTGATGGATTTTATATGATGTTTCATATGCATGTATTAATTGATGTAATTTAGATGATTATTCATATCTGGTACTTACCCCATACCCGCATGTGTATGGTATCATGTTTGTTCTCATGTATGTCTTCTTTTCTATTTGACGTGCATGTATGGTAGTGGAGGAGGCGTAGTTACCTGCATTGAGTTGGGTCTACACATCCCAGCCATCCCTACCATTGTCTGCTATTATGTTTATATATGCACATGTACATGCAGTGGTTTTATGCAGGTTGCAAGTACCGGGCTTCGACTTCCCTGGCTTGACAGGATGAGCGTGCCCTCATTATATCTCAATGGTGGAGAAGGGGAGTTAGCACTTAGGCCAATCCCCTAGCCCAACCTAATCCTCCTAAAACCATAGATGAAATCTTACTTGACTTACCTTATTCGAATTCATTCTAGCAGAATGAATCCGATATATATATTTTCTCGGTTGAGCATGATATTGATCATAGGTGTTGTTCCATGTTGATGTCATATTTTGACCTTGTGGATTCATGTTTGATTTCTGATAGAAAATTATATTATGTTGGCGTATTAGTAAATATAATGTTATTAGTATGATATAACATAATCAGATATATATGGTTACCCTATGCCTCTTATAATAAAAATATTATTAATTGTATATACGTTAATTATATATATATATTTATATATGTTTATATAGATACAACCTATCATGTATTTTGAAATATTGAGTGACATAACCTAATTCAAATGATAAATTGGAAATAAAAAAGAAATGAAATTCATAAGAGGAAATAAAATGAAAAGAAATTTACAATTTAAAATTGTTATATTTTGGGTAGTTGACTTGAATAGTAGGGGGAAATAATAAAATATTTCTCCCCCCACTTTCCAAGCCAATTTAGAGGGAGAAGAGAGGAAGACTTGTCATTACCTTTCATATGAAAAATTTAGAGAAGAGAATAGAGAGAGAAGTGAAGGGTTGAGGAAGAGAAGAGAGGGAGAGTAGAAGGCAATTTGGGAGTTGATCTGGAAGCAGCTGAGAGTTCAAGCTTGTGGGTTTGAGAGGTATTCTCGGCTGGACTTCATCAGCCTGCTTGTTGAATTAGGTAGGGTTTGAGTTCCCTTAATATGCTCTAAACTAGTTTCAATTCTTTTCCAAAAAAGTAGAGGATACACTTATCTTCTCAAATGAAGTGTGAAGCAATAAACAATTGAGATTTTAGCTTCCAATGTGGAATTTTAACACCTCAACATACAAACTTCTCCAATTCAGTCATTAGTGGAAGCTAAATTTGAAATGGGCAAAACTTGTTATTTCCAAACACAATGGAACTTAGTCATATTTTGATCCAATGTTTGCGACAATACTTATTTATTAGATCATACAATTATTCCAAATTGAGGGAATTAGTAAATCAAATTGACAATCAAATTGGGAAACAAATAACATTATGTATGGGATAGCAAAATAATCTAAGTGTTTCAATGGAGGAAACCAACAACAAAAATAAAACTAAGTCTTTGAACAAATAGACATTTCCAGCTCTCTGGAAAATGTATGGGAATAATTCCCATACAGTTTCCAAAAACACAGTCATTATTATATTATATTTGTTTGCCACCTAACTTCATAAAATATATATTATATAGTTCAAAATATTAGAAACTTAACCATCCTATGAAATGGAGGATATATTAAATAATAAAATAAAATAAAAGAAAAATTCTATCTTCCCAAATGAGTGGGACCCATGCCATCTTGAAGGATTGAAATTTCAATATTCATAAATGAATAAATATTTTAAGTTTTACTTGCATAGTGAAAATGACCCAAACTGACATGGTAATTATGGGTGACAAAGGGGTGGTCAAATCATGTTTCTCTTACATTACCTTAACACTCCTCCACTTGATTTTTGCACCACCTTTGGCAATAAAATATTCAATATATTCCCCACCTCCAATCTATCCATCATGGGCGTTCGGCATGGGGATCCTCACTTTGACCTTGAAATTCCCTATGTTTACATTACTTTTTAAATGCATTAAACCACCTCATAAACTTTTTCAAGCTTTCTTTGCCATGGTGGGTGGTGTACTTGGGCTTGAAGCCCACTTGGAGCATGTTTTAAATAAATATTTATGTCCTTTTTGACCTTCCTTATCTTGAGCACCTACCTCCTTGGAAACAAATCTTTTTCCCATGTCTTATCAAGATTATGGGCAAATCAATTAGTGTGCAGGCTTTTAATTACTTGGGGTGGCGTGAGATGTTGAGAGAAAGTCTTTTCTTGCATTTAAATATTGTTTTTTTTTAATTCCTTCCCAGCCAACATTGACGCCACTTTGACAATTGCATGTTTTTTGAAAAAGGTTATTTAGTTACCATGATTATTATGTGGATATGGTAGTTTAGTTTAGGAAATATGGAGATAAAAGAGGTTTATAAGAATTAGAGCCTAATTGAATTTGAGTAGGTACCTTATTAGAATGCTAGTCTAGGAGTTAAGTGGAGTAGTAAACTGATATACTTAATTTATGTAAGTTTTATTTAAAGATGTGTAATGCATTTATAATTTGTGGGTTTTATTAATTAACACATTAATAATTATAATTAATATTACATTGTAACATTGGGAGTTAAGGTATGTTCATAATTCTTAAGTGATATAATATAATCTTTTAATTAGATAATGAACGTATTCTATAATCAATAAATACATATATAATAGGAAGAGATTAGTATTAGCTTGTCGTAGTCGATTGTTGGGTTAACTAGTTCTTTTTAATTAGATAATCTATTGAAATTATTAAGTGGGATTAGCATGGTGTCTTAAATTTTGTAATCACGATGTTCCATTTTCATCCTTTTCAACAGATTATATGGACATTGAAAAATATTTATAAAGTAGATTAGAAAATCACATATGTATGAACTTGCTATCTTTGTGAGCAAAAGGAAAATTTACTTGTTAAATGATTTTTGTAACTTTGTCTTCTTTACGAAATGTTATCTCCTTGTGTTACGATGTTCTCTTACTGTGTAAATTGTACGTGCATGTGAATTATACTGTTGATGTAGTCAATCTGCATACGGGATAGATGACCAATTAGGGGGTGAAATCCAGAGGCCGGTTATATGTTGTGGATATCAGTTATCTATGTTGTAGAATGTTTTATGATGCAATGTGGATTCTATTTTCTATTGCTGGATGGAGAAAGTTTAAATGTGAGATCATGGTTGAGATGTCTATTTGATCTTTTTGATTATTACCTCCTGATGGATTAATTTGAGTTAGTGGCCAAGTGGGTAAATGTTTTGATTTGTAAATATGATTTATTTGGTTATCTGTTTATTAGGGCTTATCTTGATTTATGTGGACACAAACTAGGATGGGTGTTGATTGGAAAACTAGGGTAGGTTATCTAGATGTGATGTAGGGGGTGGCTTGCAATGGATCGTCGAGGCCCACAAGTGGCTGACAGATCATCCATTGACAAGTTTCTTAATTCTAGTGATAACATTATAAAAAAATTGATCTAGTTAGGAAAACATTAAAAAGATAATGTGTGATACTTTTCCCATGCCTTGAGTGCCATCAGTTCAGTGAGGAAACTTCAGGACTAAACTAAAGGGTGGATCATTGATATACTTGTCTTCTTGAGAGATACCAATGCCACGTATGATCACTTGAGTGCCGTCGGTTCAGTGAGGAACCTTCAGGACTAAACTTAAGGGTAGATTTACGTGATGACACCTTCCTACTCACACCTTAGATATCCTACATAGGTCAGTGCCTCTAGTAACCCTTCTACCCTCTTGATCTAGTGATATCTTTCTAGGTGGTGATTGGGATTGGTCCTTAGTATGTGCGTGGGCCTGGTGTTATCTCCCTAGCATTGTGGGGTGGACCTCTGGGTTCCACATGGTCGGGAGGTAGTGTACTTCTCCATTGAGACTATTGCAGATATCCTCCATCACCTAATTGTTACTTGGACCAGATTACCACCATTGTTACAGATTCATGTATCAGATGTTAGATGTTATTATCTTGTACTTGTAGGAGGTTTATTTGATTATTTATGATCCCTGCATGGATCCATGTTGCATTTGATAATTGTAATTGTATTAAATATCACCACATACCCTATGACATGTGTAGTGGATGTAGGTGATCATATGATGTAATGTAATTTGATTTAGAGAGATGTACTTACTTTCATTATGTACTTAAAAGTTCTTTATCATTTGATCATGTTAGCGTAGTGTTAGTTAGACAACGTAATGCTGCGTTAAGGACCCTTGAGAATGAAAATGAAATGATGTGTATATTCAAACTCATGAATGTAAACCATTGCTATACTATGTTCAATGTATATGTTAACTTTAGTAAACAAAAAATAAAATTTGCTGCATAACTTAGCATAACTTTAGTGAAATTCTCTTGGGTCTCCTGGCGGGGCATTACAAAATCTACCTTGGTATTTTAACTTTGACATATGAACTCAATCGAAAAGGCATTAAAAAAATGAAGTTCATCCCATAACAAGTTTCTGTAATGCTTAAACCTTTCATTTTTGATAGAAAATAGACCTCTTACTTTCTTTACAATTAGCTCAGCATCTCCCTTTGTGACTAGTTTCTTTATTTCTCTAGGCTTTGCTCCCTCAAATCACAGCAAAAAAGTTTTGTACTTAGCTATGTTATTAGTGTTTTTGAAATCTAATTTAAAAGATAAAGGGATACATTCTCCAGAACGTTGATCCTAAACTTGAATAGCTACCACCAAATTTGATGCTCCACAACTTCCCTTAATTTGAAGTCTTAGTAACTAATTCAGTTTCTCCTCTAGGAATAATTGCATAATTATCGAATTGACACTCCTTGTAAAAGATTTGGGCCTTGGGATTATCAGAAGGAACCACCATGTACCTAGTTTTAGGCTCTAGTTCAAATTTTATCATTTTCCATCCTACTAGGATGACCACCTCTAAGAAATCCATCTTTATGTCTCCTCCCATATCTTTACAAAGGGTTCTACTGAGAAACATCCATCGCTAGTTGTTATGTTTGAAAATAAAATTATCAACTTCAACCATTTATTAGGGTATATAGTAAGGAAATCTTGTACATATTTAACTTGGCCCATTAGTGGTACTTATTTTCCATCCATGGAATAACACCAACATAATTTTTTAGTGAGGGTGAGGGCAAGGGATTTAGAAATATGGGAAAGCATAATATTATCTATGCCCTAGAGTCTATGATATAGTTACTAAGTTTTTGTCCATTAAAAGAAAAGAAATATAGAAAGGTCAGGGTTTTTCTTGTCTATCTCATTTTGTATGGAATTGGTACAAGGAGGATCTTTGGAGGCCTATGGGGTGACTTCAGATATAAAAATAAGAGGCTCTTGAACTATTTTTGTTTCTCCTATAAGAGGTTTGTTGAACTAGGTGGGTGATCTTGGTTCTGCTTTCACATAGTTGATCATTTTGTCTGATTCTTTAGGGTTCATTTGTAGGTATTCAACAAGAGAAATTGAGATGGAAGCGGATTTACAAAATTTGAAAAATGTCAAAGATAGGAGAGGACAAGACTATATTATTTCTTGGAAAATTTTGACTCTTGAACCTTTTGGATTAAAGGAATTATCATTACTTAGTTTTTATTTCCCCCTAGGAGAAGCATTGGACATACTAGCACCAGGAGAAAACTTTTGGTTCCTTTGGTTCCAAGTAAGGACTGTACATGATGGATCTTGTAGAGTCTCTAGGATATCTCCACCTCTTTTAGAATAAAACTTGTATTGTAAAAATAAAGATCCCAAATTTCCAATCTTAGTTGGAACTTTTTCCTCCTTAATTTCTTCTTCTACAAGACCTTCTTTTGTTACATTAATTTGAAGATACCTCAACCAATCAGGACAAGTTTCACCATCATGATTAGTTGCTAGATGAGAAGAACACATTGCATCTTTTGGAGCATCCCTAATCAGCAGTCTAGGGTGTGGTGCTATTAACATGATATTTTTCCCATGAGGGTGATTATATTGCCCACAAGTGACATCATGATAAGGTCATTGATATGGAGAAAAGGACATATTATGTTTTCTTTTGAGCATGGCTATGTCATTCAATAGTCTTTGCATTAGATTATCTATTGGAGTAGGGGAAGAAGTGCTTTAATTTTGAACTTCACTATTCTACTTCCCTACTATAAGCAATGCATCTTCAAGATCAATGTATTGTCTTTGTGCAACATTTTAGATCATCCACTCCATCCTTTAGTAGATGAAAACATATATCGGGTGGAACAATATTTAGAAAGAATATTTTCTAACTCTTATCACTAGGCCTAGAATTTATAGGAATCATTTGCAACATCCTATTGAACATCACAAAAAACTCCCACATTCATTCATGTATCTATTTTTTTAATTGGCTCAATTAAAGCAATAATAACATCATATTATTAGGTGTTTTAAATCTTTCCTCGAAAGTATTTTTCATATCATTATAAATGGTTATGGAGACATGAAGAAAGTAGTTGAACTAGTTGATTGCAACATCAATCAAGGTTCTCACAAAAAACCTAACTACAACTTCTTGTGTCGACACTCTGATGACACCGCATGCAGTGTGAAATGCACTAAAGTGGTCTTTTTTACTTATTTTGTCATCTCCACTGAACTTAGGAAAAATATGACGGGTACCTTTGGGTAAAGCAGTGGGAGGGTTTGTACCCAGGTTCAAAGGACCTATATTTTGACCACAAGGTTGATTTGTTTCCATATTTAGAAATATTAAAGTTAAGGGTTCGGTATTGAAATGAGAAGGTATTAAAAAACCTTGTGGGATTACAACTTTCATAGTAGGTGACACAATAGGAGTTATAGGACAAGAGAAAGGCCTACTATAGGACTTAGTTTTCCTCTTCTTGGGGGTGTTCAAGTTAGGGATAGAGTTCAAATTCTTTAAAGCTTCAAAATATTCATCATCAACCCCTTGCTTCAATCACCTCTTCTATATAATGTTCTATTTCTTATAGGAGGAAGAGAAAGTCTATCTAATACTACTGCTTCTTGGACCACTAGTATACCTCTAAGACATTCACCAAGATCTTCTTCTCCTTCCAAAAATCTGAGGGCTTGTTGGAATTATTGATTTCTATTTTTGTATTTCCAAGGTACTACAACTAGGTCATAAATCAAGTCTTCTTGTGTGTTTTCAAAAGCTATATTGGGTTGAACTACAATAAATACATCATTGTATGGAAAAACAATATTCATTCATTCACTAGTATATTTGAGGCCAAATTTCGACAAAAAATTTTCAAGGATGATTTTTTTTTTATGAATTTTTTTTTTTTTTTTGTAATAGGCCCCAATGGTGTCAATATTCTAATGGGTTCTAAATAGACCATTGGAATTCTGATAGTTTTAGGGTATAGATGAAAAAAAAAGCGAACGACCACATCATTTTTATTTTGATTTCACATAGAAAAGGAGTGGGAGAAAATGAACGAAAGTTGATCGAAAGAGAAGGTATGTGATTTTTTCATTTTTCAAGCCTCTGGCATCATATTCAACTGTAAATTTCAAATGCATTATATTTTATTTGATCATGAATGCTCTCTGAAATAACCACACTCTATTGGTGTCGTGCCCTAGGTAGTGCTTTATCTCTATTATTTGATGTTGTTGGTGCTTGTGTTCAAGGATATCGATTCACTATTTTGAAATGTTTGGATTCACATTTGTTGATATTACTGGCACATTGATAATGATGCCATTGTATATTTCTGAGATGCTCACTAAAATGATCACATTCTATTGGTGTTGTGCCCTACCCCATGCTTTAACTCCATTATTTGATGTTATTGGTTATCAATTTTTTTGAAATGTTGACTGTAGTTATCAAATGGATAGCCCGTAAGCTTCTAGCTAGGTGTCATTTGTATTGATAGCTTAGGGCATTGAATTTATTGTATCATTGATAGTTGAGACTTTGTTAAAAGGAAATAGGATAAAGAATGATTTTGATTTATTTTTTGTATTTTAATCCCTAAGTGGATTACAACCCTAGAGAAGTATATGCAGATTTACAGATGCAGTTGTAGAATACATAGCAGCCCATAATTCACAAGAAATCCATGCATCCAATTTGAATATAAATTAATACAAAGAAATAGGGTCCTCCAATGGTCCAATCATCCAGACCTTGATTGTCTCCTCAACTAGTGACCCTTCAAAATCAGGTTATCATGCAATTAGTGAGTGATCCTTCATTCTCCTAGTCTACCCTACATCCAAACATATTGGAAATACACAATATATGATTCTTGACACTACAATAAAAAAACATTGCAAAAAAACAAAAACTTGGTCATTTATATTTAATGTGACAACCTAATTCACTATACTAATTTAATCCCAACAATTAGAATCCTTAACAAAACTAATTCAATCCAAACAAGCAAATAAAAATAAAATCACATACCTATCAAAGAAATCATAAAAATTCAACCAAACCAAATCGTTACAATCTAAATCATTAAAAGATCCAAGCCAAACTCAAAAATTCAAAAAAATTCAACCAAACCAAATCATTACAATCTAAATCATCAAAGGAACCAAGCCAAACCAAAAAATTCAAAATACCTATAGTATGTACACAATAAAAATACTCAAAATAAATAAAAGAAACCTACTAACAACCCATTTGGTCAAGAATGGAAAGATACAAAATACACAATAAATGATTTGCAAATGATAAGTCATAGTCAATGCAAAATGTACATGTTTGAAGAATTGATCATGTCCATTAGATAGATCTATAACATACATACCTTTCCCTCCACTTTTTGAGATTCCAAAGTTTGATAAATATGACGGAAAAGGGAATCCTCGACTGAATGTTAAGAAATTTTGAATTTTTATCCAAGAAGTCACTTTTAATGATTAGATTATTTCTACAAAGCTTAGGTGGATAGATAGTTGAGTGGTTTCTACATTTACCAAATAACATTATCCCCAAATTTAGATTTGGCTAAAACATTTGTTACACATTTTTAAATAATATAAAAGTGCACTCATTATTATGTGCCTTTTTAATGTCAAATAACACAATGAGGAAAGATCCTCTTCTTTCTTACAATAATGAGAGACCTAGTGAGTTGATTCCGTCAACTAATACCTACAAATAAATTGGTTAATACTTTATTGAAAACATAAAACTAGAAAATGAATTTCACCTACAATTCAATGATAACAAGTCTTTCACAATCCATCTTCCCTCAAGGAACACTATCAACTATCCCTTCCACACATAGCATTTCACTATTATATAAGTGGATTGTGCAGGAACATTTAACATTAAACAAGGAGAAAACTCCTCAAAACATCCTGGAAACCATTGAAGCCAATAATAAATGAAACCTAAAACCAACACTATTCCTTCCATTCACTTCTACCAAGACTAAAAAATTTAATCTATTCAACATTACATATAATCATTAGATAGTTCCATTTCCTGATTGTGAAGAGGAATAGGCATGACCAAAACAATCAAAAGTACTTTCACCCTTACACAAGCTATTCTAAACTTCAAGTAAAATGAGCAATATGATATATCAAATCATTCATATTCATAGTAACCATTCAAAGGATCATTTTTTCAATGAACCCTCTAACTGTACTGCTACAACAGAGAAAGGAAACCTATCAATAGAGAAAGGAAACATAGTAAAACCAATCTATGATGCTGTTTGTGAGGGTAAAGTCATGATAAGTGCCTCTCAAACCTTTCCAAACATGTAATATTTTCTTTGAATACTTTATTGATCTCTTGTAAACATTAACCAAATCAAACCTACATTTGAATCAACACACAATAACCCAAAATGACGGGTTTTGTATCATTTAATGAATCTCAATCATTGGTAATGTATGGACAGTCAAACTAGTAGTTTCCAAAGCATTCAATAAGTGAATATGAATGTTTGAAAACTTTCCTCTCAACTTCCCCAACCACTCCTAATTGGTTAGAAGGATTAGTTGAGTGTTTAGATTCAAAGGCTTGAAACAGTATGTGGTAAAAATTCAGGAAATACTAAAGAAGACCTATTCTTTTCTAATGTAATTTTTCAATTTCATGTATTTTATCTCCTATTTAATAGATGACTGAGATGAAGGTTGAATTTAAGAGTCTTATAATGTTGATTTACTTTTGAATCTCAATTTTTTAATACTCTTATAATGATATTTCTCAACAAGTATTTTATTCTATTGTTGTTTCTTGAATAACATATTGGCAAAATACAAAACTGTGTACTTCTACAAGATAGTCAACACAAAATTGAGGCATCAAACAAGACTAGATCAAGTTGCAAGTTGACACTAAAATAGTAAGTAATGTAGAATTACAAAATAAGTAATCTATCATGTCTACATTTTTCTATTTTCAAAGATTACATCCATGTTCTATATTCACAAAATGGTTCAAAATTGAAATTTACAATTTGATAAAAGTACAAATGGGTGTTGTTCCCTGTACCCTCAATCAACAACTTGCCTCCATTTGTGGTCTCAAGTTCCCGACACCCTCAAAAAGTGTTAGATAGGCATATTTATCATTTTAAGATCAAAGATAAAGGCCCCCTTTTTATGCACACATACACACACAACATATACAATGTATACAACCTTCACCATGTAGATTTTGCTAAGCACTACTGGGACCTTATACCCTACAACAAATGTATTATTGTGAAAATAATCACAAATTCATTTGTTGCTGGGTCTAATTCCCAGTAGTGCTTGGTCAAATTTGATGCAGTTCTGATATATTTTGTGTATAATATATATGATATTTTATTTTGATTTACAAACTACTATATTATTTTAATTTCTTTCTTTCTTGCCACAATAGGAAAGTGTTTGAGTTGGAAGACTACAATAACAAAAGTGTCTGTATTTGGTATACTATACTACAACATAATTGCATAACTAACTTTTTAATTTCTATATATAATTAGGTTATAGATAATCTAAGTGAAGAGGATCATGTCAGACAATCCAAGTCAAGAAGGTAATGGGGATACAATCAATAGATTGTGGTCTAACTTGAAAAGAAAAGGCGATGGAAAATATTATTGTCCCTACAATATTTGTAAGGGCTTAAACACTAGAAGATTGCTAATCGAAATAGCTAAGAGACATTGTAGGGATAATGTTCACATTGAAGGATGCTTTGATTATCATGAATAGGTAAGTTTTTCATTATATTTATTTAACAATTAATATATATTAAATACACCAAGTGATGATGAGATCATTATCATGCTTTATTTGTATTCATCATTTTTATATAGGTCGACCTCCCTAGGGGAGTATGTGATATGGACCATGCAGGTGTGAATATGGAGAATATGGCTTTGGAAGTGGAGGATCATGGAGGTGTGAATATTGAAGCTAAAGATTATGATCCCATGGAAGATGATCATGTGCCAGATAACACATTTGAAGATGATGGTACTATTACATTGATCCATGACACATTTGTTACTAGAGCAACTGATGATGATGATTAGGATGTTTTTTATGACATTCATGATATACCTCTACTTGAGAAGGAAACCACGACCCTTTACTAAGGCTCCCAAACAACTCTTCTCTTTGTTGTATTGTTATTGCTAAACTTGAAGGTTATGAATGGTCTATCCAACATAACAATGTCACGTATGCTAAGGTATGTCATATATTTCATTATGGTAATTAAAGGGTGAAACAAGTACCATAAATATTGTTAATATTAACAACTTATATTTTTTTCTCTAGATTGATAGGTGAGTTTATGTTACCATCATCGAATATTCTCCCTCGCTCATATTGAGAATTATGTGCCACTATGAAGTATCACACAATAGATGCTTGTCCCAATGATCATGTTATTTATCATAAAGAACATGAATTTGCAATAGAATGCCCTGAATGTCATATGAGTAGATAATGAATAGATCAAATAACAAAAAAGGTACCTCACAAGGTTCTTTGTTACATCCCCATTATACCACATTTGCAAAGATTATTCAGGTGTAGTCGCTTGGTACAATTTATGGATTACCATACATATAATAGGAGTAGATATGACATTATTCGAATGCCATTGGATGGTTGTGTATATAAGGACATAGAGGAAAAGTGGCTGCATTTTATCGAAGAACCTCAAAATCTAAAGCTTTCAGTGGCAACGGACAGTGTCAATCCATTCTGAGAGCTAAGATCTATTTACTCTGTTTGACCTATTTTTGCCATCAACAATAACATTCCTCCATGGATGTCAACAAAGAGGGAGCACATTATATTGGCAATGATTATTTCAAATATTTGATCATTTAATAGTTATTTGCGTGTAATTATAAATCTTGCAGTAAAATGGTCACAATAATTATGTAATGGTGTTGTTCATTCAACTATGTAAATACCAAGTTAAAGATATGACTATATATTATATTGAGCCTCTTATTGATGAGTTGGTGGAGTTATTGAATAGTGTCACTATATATGATATCTCTAGACCAATAGGAGATAGACAATTTCAATACCATGCAATGTTTGTATGGACAATACATGATGTGCCAAGGCTAACACATGTTTCTTGTATTTTATGGTGAATTCAAGTTGCACATGATAATTTTAAATATTAAAATTAACATATTTAATCCAATTGTATCATTATCTTGTAAGCCTTCAAACAAAGGGAAAATTTACATGTCCAGTTTGTGGTCCAAAGATGAAATCTTGTCATTCAAAAAGTTTAGGAAAGTAGGTCTTTGATGAGCATTGACACTTTCTCCAGAAAAATTATAACTATCAAATTACCGAAAAATATCTTTCAATGGGAAACAAGAGACTACATCTAAGCCACAGAGAATGACACCTCACCTATGGAAGTTGGAATATAATAGAATTAATTGTCAAGGTACTACTATTCTACCTAATGGTTTATGTTTGGAATTTGTATATTTATATTGTGTTTTATTTTTTGATTATGTGATTGATGATTGTGAATATTGTCAAGGCAATACTACTGAGAATCTTCCAAAGGGATTAAAAAGTTATCCTAGACAATTTAGTTGGTTTTCCAACTATGAGAAGCTACAAATTGTGCATTTGTTTGATAATATGCATATTGGAAAGAATGTAATGGAGACATTGTCGAAGATATTGGATGGAAGGCATGACAAAGAAAAAATAGTCAAAAATTTTAGTGACATTCATGAATCCAATGATGAAATGAAAAATTTCATTGAATCAAATAGAAATGGAGAATGGATTACAATGAGTGCCCTTCCTTGGTTATTAACAGAGTAGCAAAGTGATGCCATAAAATAAGCCATATGAAAAATTTGATTTCCCATAGGATTTGCTGCAAACATAAGCAGTACCATATCAAATAAAAGTGAATTTGGGCCAGGGTTGAAAATACATGATTGGCATACCTTCATCAAGGTAAGTACTATTATTTTGTATTTACAATATATTTGTAAACTACAAGTACTTCTCATTGTATTATGTGAAAAAAGAATGGCATGATTGTTTTTAGAATTGTTGCAGTACGTGCTACCCGTATCTCTCCCAGAGAACTTTGACAATAACAACAAATAAGTGATATATGATCTTGGAAAATACATGAGGTAAGTAATGATATCTGTTCAATTTGTTGTATATATTTTAAAGTCTCGTATTTATATATTTTTGTGTCTTGAATGTCTTGTAGGTGGTTTTCATCTAAAGAAATCCATAAAGAAAATATAAAATACTAGAAGAGAAGAATTCCTCATCTAATGTGTAAATTGAAAAAGTGTCTACCTTCAACCTTTTTCAATGCACAAGAACACTACATCATACACCAAGTTGAGGAAATTGAATTGTGTGGACCCATACACACTCGGTCAATGTGGATAGTTGAAAGGCACCTCAAATTTTTGAAGGCTTTGGTTGGAAAATAGAACATCCTAAGGGTTCTATGGTGGAGGGATATATGGTATACCAGACTACAATGTACATTATAGAATATCTTCCTAAGCTTGCAACAAAGATCCATATAGATCACATTTGGGATCTCAACACCATTAGAAAATTTGAAGGGGAGTACTTGGTGGGGAAAGGTAGAATGAGGAAAGTGAGAGGTAATAAATTATAAGATGTTATTTTAGTTGTTAATTAATTCTTAATCTTCAAAATCAATTGATTGTAAGTCATCTATTCATTTTTTGTACAACTTCTTGAGAGTGGGATGCAATACATTTGTATATTGCAATCAATCAAGATTGGATGACATTATGGATTGAACAATGTCCTCATTTAGGTCACACATTAAGATGGGAAGCTATGTCTTCATTGGTTAATGAAGCTCATCATAACAAAGATCCAAATGTTATGTAAATGGAAATAGATTTAGCACATGGTTTAAGAGATTTCCAGGTATGTATAAATTTTTAATTACCTGTATGTTTATGAACTCTCAACACAATAATTTATGCATGTTTGACATATTTTTGCAGGTCAAACACCAGAAAGCTATGTCTTGAAATGGTAATAAATTTTGCATCAAAAAATTAGATGACACAAAGAAAACTTGTGATTCTGGGATAAGTGGAGTCTTTCAGGTGACTAATATTTTATCTAGAAGTGACTTACATCTTTGAGACACTAAAAATATGATGCAGGAGCATCCTGGGTGTAAGAGTAATCTTGCATCACCCAAAAATATTTCTGTTTTTATATTCAATAAGGGCTATTTTGTGCAGAGCTGCTATTTATGGAAAGTTACTATTTTTGGTAATTTTCGTATGTGCTCAGAATGATCTGATTTCTTTCTTGGAGGTTCATTTTGGTCATATAAGTCTGCCAGTAAAGTTTCATTGCCAGATCAAGTGTATATTGGAAGATATTGAAGATTTTCGGTATTGGCAGCAGGGTACAGAAACTTTGAACTCAGTTTTGAAGGCTTTAGAGGCCCCGGATGAGGTCAAAAATTTGGGTGACAAGCACTTGCGCTGGTCAAGCCTGTAGAGCGCTTCATGGCATTTCCGAAATGGGGTTATAATAGCCGATCGGGTCAACTGGTGATGACTTATGGTCTTCGGAAGTTGGGTCACCTGAAATGGTGAAAAATAATTTTCTTCAAAATTTCTATTCTGGTTTCAAAGGTTATCTTGAGCCGACTATGATGTAATAAAATGTAAAATAAAATAATTCTAAGTTTGGTCGGCCTTATTGGCTAAAATTCTGGAACCTTCCCAGGCGGTGGAAAGTTGCCTATATAAGGAAGGCTGTATTATTGTCTTAGGCAGTTCAGAATAGTTCTGGGTAGTAGATCTGGGCAATAATTTGAGGCTTTGTCCTAAAGAATATTGTAAGGGAATGCCCATGTGGCTTTGCATATTGTAATTCTGAAAGTTTGTAATTCCACATTTGTGGAGATAATAAGAAGCCAATTTTCTGTTCTTGCATATTATTGTTGTTGTTTCTCTATTTCTGTTATGTGTTTGTGGCATTAAGGGGAGCACCCTTCATCAAAATCGATACTATGGAATTTTGGATGATATACTTGAGTGTGACTTTAATTCCTTCAAATTAGTTCTCTTTGTCATCAGATGGTACAAGCTATGACTTAATCAAAATGATCCTGATAGAACTATTATTGAACATGACAGTGGATTTCCAATGATTAATACAAGGTGGTTTGAGCTAGTTGGGGATGAGCCCTATGTTCTTCCAAGCCAATGTGAGTAGGTATTTTACTCAGAGGTTCCAAATAAATTAGGTTGGTCATTTGTTATTAGACATGATCCAAGAGGAAGGTTAATGAGGTATAATGCGATGGAAGAAGAAGATTGCAAACAACTAGACAATGATGTAGATGATGATCACAAACAACACTTAGTTAATGATGTTCCTGTTGCAACTTTTCAAGAAGAAGAAGAAGAAGAAGAAGAAGATGATGATTATGATGATGATGATGATGATGATGATGATGACAATGAAGACAACAATAATGATGGTGGTGGTGATAATGTTGATAATAATGATGATCATGGTGATGAGTTGGATGAAGAAGAAGATGAATGACATCAATGAAATTTACAGTTACGTGATCATTGCTTAATCTATTTAATATTGATTTCTTGATAGAAATGTCTAGTTATACAATAAATGCGTAATCTAATTAATTCATGATGTACCTGTTAATGTTTTTAACTCATATGGGATGCCTATGGTTTTTAATGTACTTACTATGTATTTTTGAGTATATGTATCATGAATTTTTTAGCTAACATAAGATAATTGAATTACATATGTAGGTACCTAGACCCCTCTCACGAGCATCCCTCATAGTCTCATGGATCGACAGGTATAAGTCAATACACCTTATAGAGATTAATGTATTTCACAATTTGCAAATTATCCCACATTACTTGTTATCTCTCTCATTTGATGGAGTGCAGGTTATAGTAAATAGGTATTTGTTAGATGTGTCTTCCTCGAGTGAAGAAAGGAAGTCATGTAGTATGTATGCATTAGGAAGATCAACTAGAGGTCAAAAGACTACGAGGAAATTCAATAAATGCATAGAAATTTTCCTTGCTCAAGGGGGGTCATGTTCTTATGATGATGAGAGAAAAGGAAACATCAAGGTGCCCTCTAGGTACCAATATCTATAGAAACAATGGGTCCCCAAGGAACATTCTCTAATAAACACTGATTTTAGTGTTAAAGGAAAGATATATCGCATTGCATCATCATCAATACATGGTTTGGGCCTATTTTCCATTGATCGCGTAAAGGTCTTTTACAACAAAGCTATCGAATTGATAGAGTATGTTGGATATTGTTACGATTACAAAAGTTGGACATGAATTATTCAATATAAAAAAAGTATGCATAGGTATGCACTCTCAGTAAATTATATTCAACAAAAAGACAGTGAGAAAAGTAAAAGAGTGTCTATATACATTGACAATAGGCCAAAAGCATCAATGAATATTGTAGGTTTTATAAATAGCATGCGATCTCTATCAACTATTAAGAAATCCAATTGCATATTTGAGGCATGTGAGGGAAATCATGTATTTGTATGTGCGATAAAATCAATAAGTGTAGGGGAAGAGTTTCTTATTGATTAAAATTTGAATTGCATAGATACAAATGATGTCATTATCATGGGGGTGTAGGTACATACTATGTACCATTAAATAATTGATTTTTTTTCCCAGACACATTTAGAGAGTCTCCTTACCATCCACCTCATCTCCATCATCATCTTCTAATGAAATTTATTAATGTAGTCCTTTCTAATTATTGGCTAACATTAAATAACAACACAGGGCCACAATATGGAGCAACCACATAGAGGGGACATTGATGATCCTACATGCACTTCTTCTTACTAGGTAAACCTCTTTTTAATTGTACTATAGATTAGATATAATAAAAATGTTAAGTAGTGTTTTTTATTATATTCTTTTCATCACTATTTCAGATTAATTCTAATAGTGTTAGTAATATTGTTGTCATAGACAAGTGGTCAGTAGAGAAAGGGAAAGGAACCTATAGTACTTGAAGAGGAGTCCTTTGATGAGGACCAAATTGTTGATTTCACTAGTTTTGATGACCTGGCCTCTTTAATTAAAAAATGTCTCAACAAAATTGGAAAACGAGTGGTTGAATTGCCATTTATATTCCCTCCAATTGCTGAGTCACAAAAGAGTGCAACTAAATTGATGCACCTATCTCAAAATTATAGTGTAAGTATTAATGTAATTTTTAATTATAACAAAAGTTTAATAATATTTTTTATGGTATACTAGTCTTTTATGTCATTAAAAAATAAGTGGATGTGTTGCTCTACTACTTTTTTTGCATAATTTTGATCCTCATGGCCCTGATGAGGGTACTACAGCTGGTTCAGGTAGATTGCATGTTTGACTATATTTTTTTTACTCTCTAACAATATTGTCCATGCTAATCATTGCTTTTATTATGCTCTAACAATCTTATTCTTCATCACATGTCAATGATCATTTACTCTCACCACCTCATACGATGGCAAGCTCAAATGTACTACATCCTGTAATGTTGGAAACATGTAGCATGGCCACAGATGCCATGGACCACCTACTCATACATAGATTTTATTTTCTCTACCATTATATATATGTTTATTTCCCTTGAAGTGTTATTTCTTATGGGCATTTCATAATGGATTCAATTTATGCAACAGAAGATGCATCACTTGATGGTGAATTTCCTAGATGTACTAGTATTCGTAGTACAGGAATAGTGAAGGATTGCATATTGCTTGTGAGCAACAAAGAAGGAGTTCCCTTGAAAATAGAAAAAATTCCATGTACTTTAAAGATTGGACCTTTCTTTTACTATACAATTGTACGTTAATTACACCTTGCATCCAATATAAGAAGCCTACATCTATTGTATTCTTATTTTATACTATTATATCCTTCAACTAATGATCCCATGATTATTTTGTAGGGAATGATATTTTTTATGGTAAACTTAGTGATGAGTGTTTGCGGATATTCAGGCCCACCATCTGTATAGGTTGGAACATCATATCCGAACTAAAACCCCAATCCACTATTTTGATTTCATATCACATCTAGGATAGTTATCATTACATCCATTTCTTATACTATATTATATGTAATTTCACTTCTTTTTTTAGTCTAACACTATTTTTTTTCTTAAAAGGTGGAAAAGACAAGATACAAAGTTAAAGGATGCTCTCATAGAGAGTATGGAAAACTTATTTGGACCTCATGTATTTCAAAAGGGTAAGCTCCTTCAAAAAGTTGGGCTATGTTTGAGGTATATTAGGGACCAGTAGAAGAGTACATTATCCAAAAACCCAAAGTACCAGTGCCCCCCTTGCATTCTTGATATAGAGTGGCAATCTCTTATTATGGATGCCAATGAGAAAAATGAAATAAAAAATGGAAATACACCAGCAGACAATAGAATAAACACTCTTCATATTTATATGAACTAACATATTTCAATCTCTTCATAAATTGCTTGACACATCAAAGGCAACAAATGATAGATTACAAAAGCACGGGCAACACAAGCTAGGCTCTAGTAGTTATTCCAAACATGCTACAGGAGTTGTAAGTGTTAATATTGTCAGAATTAAATGAGAAAAAATACAATCTAAATATGACTTTTAACATTGAAAATAATACTTTGATCTTTATAATATTTATTTATAATTTTCAATCCCTTTTATTTTGATGAAACAATGAAATAAAATTTGATGATACCAAGCAAAAATGCAAAGCGTGGAGTTCAATAAAAGTCTCACAGAAGAGGACAAGAGATTTGGCTTCTAACAAGGCTATAAAGCCATGGAAGAAAGAATAAGAAGTGCACAAGGTTCTACTGATGGATCCATCATGGTAAGTAAGCTAAATAGATGATATTTCAAATTTACTTATTTACCCATTAGTTTATTTGATGTTAAGTTCTAACATAAAGTGAGTAAATTTGTTTTAAGTAAGAAAACAATGATAACATGAATGCGTATGAAATTGAAATGCAGTGTGCCAATTTTGGATGTACACAACCTCTGCATGATGATGACAATGAGGATTTGCATCAGAGTAATACAAGGAAACATCTTAAATTGATTGGTGTAGTAATACAAATTTAATCGCAATTGGTGTTTGGATTAATGTAACAATTTGTATTGTAGCTGTAGAGATTATAGAGGCTATTGTTAGTGAGCAGGTTGAGGTTGAGGTTGAGGCTGAGGCTAGATAAATTGATGTCAATGTTGATGATGTGACTAGATTAGATAAATAGCTATATGATTATGGCCTTTAAAGTACTAAAATAATTTAAAATGTTTTTAATGTTTTTAATTATAATAAAATGTTTTTAATTTAACCCTTTTATATGTTATTGCAGATGACCCCCCTTTGCATCAACAAAGAACTAGGTGTGCATTGAGATCTAATGAGAGGGGATATGATCAAGATGATATTGATGCTCCTCTTAGTGATTACATCTTAAAAACAAGAAATCAAAAGGAAAAAAAGAAATGATTGTCATCTATGCACCTTAATTGCTAATGACTAATTTTTATATGCCAATGAATTTAATTATGTGGTATTGAATGTTCATAAATTTTATAATGTGTTAATGAATCTTGATGAATGTTATCATGTGATAATTAATGAATGTTACATTATATTAATGTGTGAATGAATGTTAACGAATGTTAGTGAATGTTATCATGTGATAATTAATGAATGTTACATTTTATTAATGGATGAAATAATGAATGAATTTTAGATGTTAACAAGAAATTTAGAGGGATGTTAGTGGGGGGGGTGGGGCCAAATGAGCTTCTACATTAACATGGTTGGCCCTATTTAGTACAAAATATAAAACTATTCTTGCAACAAAGTGAAGGTCAATAAGATTGTTCCTTATATAGGGTGTCAAGTGTAGCCTTTGTCCCACTCTCAAAATTACAAGGCTTCAAGTGGTATTCTAAGATTGGTTTATCCATCTCCCACTGACTTCTTGTCTTTCTCCTAAGAACTCTTACTGCACTCAGATACATGGATGAGCAGAAGATGTCCCTTACTACCTGTACATATATAATATGGTAGATCTAGGGAACCAATATACTACAACATAGAATGAGTCAACATGAATCTATAGTTTCTTCATTCACAATGAAAATTAAAATTACAAGCTATATTTTAGATTTAATATTCATCTTCATCTTCATCATGATCATAGCCATCATGGTCAGCATTTGGTTCAACTTCATTTCAACCACACTCCATGTCAGATACCATTAGGCATGGAGTGTGGTCATAACCATGTTGCCATAATAATGAGTTAGCCTATAAAATTATGAATAAAATACCTCATGTATCATATTTATAATACTGCAAGTGCACTTGGGATTGGCCTAGGCACCCAAGTTCCTACCAAAGGAACCCAAGTCAAACCCATAGGAGAACAAAAGTAGAACCAAAACGCAACCTCAAACAAAGAATTGGATAACTTAGCCTTTTTCTAAGTCAAGTTTATTTCTCAATTCTTCTCCAATTCCAACTTAATTATTCCATATTTTGTTTTCCAATTTTCCTTCTTCCTCTCTCCAAATAATATGTCTTTCCTTCTATGCCTCTATATCCAAATGAAATGATGCATCCCTTTGAATAGAGATCTCTTTTCTAAGAGACGTGGCTTTCTATTTAAACTGTAAGCACTGCTTTATACTTATTAATAAAGGTAAGGATTATTAGCTATGTTTTTATTTCCTTTCACTAATTGTACTATTTCAAGGATCACCACCCATGACTTGGTTAAGATGACGAATGTTGTCAATGCCTTTATTACCAAGGAATCACCGTCTACCATTAATGAATACTAATGATCATTATTTCCTAATGGTAATCATTGTTTGTGTATGTTGATCACCCAAGTCTTTGGCTATGATTTGCATGCTGTGAGGTTTGTTAGAAGTGGGGATATGACATGCTAGTTGGATTATAACATATTGACACTTACACCATGAAGAACACAAATGATTAAACATAATGAATGTGAAGCTTACATAGGTTAAAAAAAATTTAACTCTAGAAATTATTCAATCTAGCCAATTCACCTATACTAGAACTCAGTGAATTCAAAATACATCAAATAGAAGAAAAGTTTCTTCAAGACCATGAATGATCTATAACATTCCACTATTATATTGAAATGATTTTACATCAGAAAACAAAACACTAATCTATATTATCATTAAGCCATAAAATATGTCTTTAAAGTTTAGAAGCATCACAAAAACTTTCAAGAAACATAGTACTATCCAAAACAAATACCCTCCAAGTGATTATGATTATGTTGATGTTCATGTCTATAATTTATATTTATAATTTATGTCTAATTATTATGATGATGTTGATGTTGATGTCTATAATTTATTTCACTTACTGATTCTTGCCTAGATTGAATTTTGAATTGCCAAACTAGAGAACGCTTTCAAAGTTTAGGGTATGTTCTACATGATACTCTTAGATACAACTCAAATGCAACTCAACATATTTTTGATGCTGGGAAACCCACTACAGAAACTCATCTGGAGGTGAAATTTAATTCTATGAATCTTGGCATTGTTAATGTTATTACTTTTCCTCACGTTTCATATTTGTGAAAATGTTTCTTGGAACTATCTTCTTTTTCAATTCCTATATTTTTAGCTTTTTAGATCATTAACATAAGCATTAAATGTCTTTCTTCAAAGTTTATTCTAGAACTATTTATATCTTATTGTTATTACAATGTTCTTTTTTGTCAAGTAGGAGATCTGATGTAGGAGCATCCTGGGTGTAAGAGCAATCTTGCATCACCCAAAAAATATTTCTATTTTTGTATTCAATAAGGGCTATCTTGTGTAGAGTTGCTATTTATGGAAACTTTCTATTTTTAGTAAGTTGGTCTTATGATCTCGGAATGTCTGATTTTACATATGGAGGTTCATCTCAGTCATATCAGCCTGCCAGCAAAGTTTCATGGCTAGATCAGGTGTAGTTTTGAAGATATTGAAGATTTTCGGTATTGGCAGCAGGGTACAAAAACTTCGAACTCAGTTTTGAAGGCATTAGAGGCCTCGGATGAGGTTGAAAATTTGGGTGACAGGCGCTTTGTGCCACTCAAGCTTGTAGAGCACTTCGTGACATTTCTAGAATGGGGTTATAATAGCCAATCGGGTCAACGGGCGATGACTTATGGTCTTCGAAAGTTGGGTCACCTGAAATGGCGGAAAATAATTTTTCTTCAAAATTTCTATTTGGGTTTCAAAACTCATTTTGAGCCGACATTGATGTAATAAATTGTAAAATAAAATAATTCTAAGTTTGGTCGGCCCTAAGGGCTAAATTTCTAGAACCTTCTCGGGCGGTGGAAATTGCCTATATAAAGAAGGCCCGTAGTGTTGTCTAGGGCAGTTCTGGGTAGTAGATTTGGGTATTGATTCGAGGCTTTGTCCTATAGAATATTGTAAGGGAATGCCCATGTGGCTTTGCATATTGTAATTCTAAAAATTTTTAATTCCACATTTGTGGAGATAATAAGAAGCCAATTTTCTGTTCTTGCATATTATTGTTGTTGTTTCTCTATTTCTATTATGTGCTTGTGGTATTAAGGGGAGCACCCTTCATCAAGATCAATCTTCATTGTTTTCACTATGGGGGATAGTGAAGATTTCTCTAACAAATAGCAGACCTCTTCTTTAGCGTCTTATAATAACATGCTAAACTAATAAAGGTGTTATTTGCATTTAATCTGTCATTTACAAACAGATTAAGCATATTATTACTATGCTTAATGTTCCATTTAAATGCATTTAACACAAATTTTTTTTTTACAAAATTGAACCAATGACATGTTTACAACAAAGGTCTCCAAACTTATTTCTTTCCTTTTTAATAGTTTCCAAGATGTGTTGAGGAGCTTTCTCCTTGCTTAATATTAATAGTTCCTGTACAATCTACTCATACAATAGTGAAATACTATGTGGAAGGGATGGTTGATAGTATTCCTCAAGGGAAGGGGGATTGTGAAAGACTTGTTATCATTGTATTATGCATTTCCAATATGTTTGGATGTAGATCATACTAGGAGAATGAAGGATCACTCACTGATTGCATGATAACCCAATTTTAAAGGGTCACTGGTTGAGGGGACAATCAAGGTTTAGATGATTGGGCCATTGGAGGACCCTATTTATTTGTATTAATTTCTATTCAAATTGGATGCATGGATTTCTTGTGAATTATCGGCTGCTATGTATCCTACAACTGCATTTGTAAATCTACATATACTTCTCTAGGGTTGTGAGCCACTTAGGGATCAAACTAGAGAAAATAAATCAAAATCATTCTTTGTCCTATTTTTTTTTAACAAAGTCTCAACTATAAATGATAAAATACATTTGATTCCCTAAGCTATCAATACAAATGGCACCTAGCTAGAAGCTCACGGGTTGTCTGTTTGATAACCATAATCAACATTTCAAAAAAATGGATATAAAGCATGGGCTAGGGCACGACACTAGTAGACTATGGTCATTTCAGAGAGCATCACAACAATATACAATGGCATCATTAAACGTGCCAGTAATATCAACCAACATGAATCCAAACATTTCAAAACCAATGGCATGTTTACAAAAAAGGTCTAATAGAACTCCCAACAATTGTTAAGCATACTTTATCTAATATGATGAATTCTTAAACAATTAAGGTTGGATTAGACATAGTTATCACACATTTTTTTGTGTGGTACAAGGAAGATTTAGCTAGGAAAAATCTTCCTTCATGCTAGCAGTCTACAAAATTAGACCTTTATTAACAATTCATCATATCAGATAAAGTATGTTCAAGAATTGTTGGGACTAGTCCTTTGGCATGTATTAAAAAGAATAGAATTTTCAAAATCTTATTATCATTCTATTTCTTTGTTGTAAACATCCCATTGGTTCAGTTTTCTAACTTCACTATTGTATGAGTGGATTGTGTAGGAACAATTAACATTAAACAAGGAGCAACTCCTCAACACATCTTGGAAACCATTGAATTCAATAATAAATGAAACCTAACACCAACACTATTCCTTCCATTCACTTCTACCAAGAATAAAGCATTTAATATATTCAACATTATATATAATCATTAGACAGTTACATTTCCTGACCGTGTAAAGGAATAGTCACAACCAAAATAATCAAAAGTACTTTCACCCTTCCACAAGCTATTCCAAACTTTAAGTAAAATGAGCAATATTCTATATCAAATCATTCATATACATAGTAACCATTCAAAGGATCATTTTTTCAATGAACCCTCTGACTGTACCCCTATGGCAGAGAAAGGAAACCTATCAATAGAGAAAGGAAACATAGTAAAACATGTCTATGCTGCTATTTGTGAGGGTGCAGTCATGATAAGTTCCTCTCAAACCTCTCCAAACATGTAAGATTGTCTCCAAATACTTTATTGATCTCTTCTAAACATCAACTAAATCAAACCTACATTTGAATCTACACACAATAACCCAAAATGAAGGGTTTTGTATCCTTTAATGAATCTCAATCACTAGTAACACATGGATAGTCAAACCAATAGTCTCCAAAGCATTCAATAAGTGAATATGAATGTTTGAAAACTTTCCTCTCAACTTCCCCAACCACTCCTAATCGGTTAGAGGGATTAGTTGATTTTTTAGACACTAAAACTTCTCATGCAACTACCAAAATTTCACATACAAAATAAAGTTAAATCCATCTATAAATTAAATCTAGCATGCCAAAGGACTAGTCCCAAGAATTCTTAAACATACTTTATCTGATATGATGAATTGTTAATAAAGGTCTAATATACAATGGTCATGCCAATAATATTAACAAACATGAATCCAAACATTTCAAAACCAATGGCATGCTTACAGCAAAGGTCTAATAGAACTCCGAACAATTCTTAAACATACTTTATCTAATATGATGAATTCTTAAACAATTAAGATTGGAGTGGACATAGTTATCACACATTTTTTTGTGGTACAAGGAAGATTTGGCTAGGTCAAATCTTCCTTCATGCTAGTAGTCTACAGAATTAGACCTTTATTAATAACTCATCATATTAGATAAAGTATGTTTAAGACTTGTTGGGACTAGTCCTTTGGCATGTATTAAACATAATAGAATTTTCAGCATATTATTATCATTCTATTTCTTTGTTGTAAACATGCCATTGGTTCAATTTTGTAATTTCACTATTGTATGAGTGGATTATGCAAGAATAGTTAACATTAAACAAGGAGAAACTCTTGAACACATCTTGGAAACCATTGAATTCAATAATAAATGATCTCTTCTAAACATTAACCAAATCAATCCTAAATTGGAATCCACACACAATAACCCAAAATGAAGGGTTTTGTATCCTTTAATGAATCTCAATCACTGGTAACGCATGGATAGCCAAACCAGTAGTCTCCAAAGCATTCAATAAGTAATATGAACAAACTTGAATCCAAACATGTCAAAAAATGAATCGATATCCTTGAGCACAAGCACCAATAACATCAAATAATGGAGATAAAGCACGGGCTAGGGCACGACACCAATAGAATGTATTTATGTCAGTGAGCATTCATGATCAAATAAAATGCAATGCATTTCAAATTTTAGGTTGAATATGATGCTAGAGGCTCAAAAGACATTGCCCGTCAAAGATACCAATCAAAGATGAATAAATCACATACCTTCTCTCATGCTCAGCTTTCACAAAGGAAGATTTGATAGCCAAAACTTCCTTGTACCACATGAAGAACATGCCATTGGTTTAGTTTTGTAAATTTGTTTTTTGTGTGATTAGTAATTGGAAGATTAAATGCATGTTATTATAATATCAGATAAAGTATGTTTCAGAATTGTTGGGACTGGTCCTTTGTCATGTATTAAGTAGAATATAATTTTCAGCATATTATTATCATTCTATTTCTTTGTTCTAAAAATGCAATTGGTTTAGTTTTGTAAATTATTTTTTTGTGTTAAATGCATTTTTCATGAGGAGGGGTCTTCAACTGAGGAGATTGATGAAGATTTCACACCTCAAAAACCAATTCATAAGGTACCAATCTTATTTTCTATTCACTTATATTTTTGAATTGGTAAATCTCCTTAGTTTCATATCCTTTCTTTTGATCACTATGGATGAGATATATATCTTACATTTTATATTTAAATTTGTTTTTTGTGTTAAATGCATTTTTTGTGAGGAGGGGTCTTCTTCTAAGGAGATTGATGAAGATTGTGCATCTCAAAAACCAATTCATAAGGTACCAATCATGTTTTCTATTCACTTATAGTTTTGGATTGGTAAATCTCCTTAGTTTCATGTCCTTTCTTTTAATTACTTCTTTACATTTTAGAACATGTAGTGTCTTTTTTGAGGATTTTACCAAATCAACTTTTAACATAAAACAAAAAAACCAAACTGATATCTTTCCCTTTCAACTTGACAAAATATTTGCATTTGACCAATACTGGCAAGCAACTAAATGATAAACCCACATACCTATATCTTTGTAAAATAACTAGAACATTAAAAAGATGGCTAAGTGGCTACCGCCATGATTTTTATCTACTGAATATGGGAAAAAAAAGCACCAAAAAGAATCAAATAGAAAACATGATTGGTCATTTTAGAGAGCATTCATGATCAAATAAAATGCAATGCATTTGAAATTTGTGGTCGACTATGATGCCAGAGGCTCGAAAGATGTTTCCCATCAAAGATACCAATCAAAGATGAAGAAATCACATACCTTCTCTCATGCTTGATCAGATTTCACTAGCTCATTTTCTCCCACTCCTGTTCTCTGCAATCAAAATAAAAATAATTTGGCCACTTCAAAACTATGAATCGATATCCTTGAGGACAAGCACCAATAACATCAACTATTTTGATTTGTGGGTACCCTAATGTTGGCAAGAGTTCTTTTATCAATAATATTAATCTGAAATCTTGAAGAAGTGGTATATTTTGGCAAATGAAGAGTGGAAAGATGATGATATTCTTCAGATCATGGATGGACACAATTTTGTAGACTTTATTGATTCAAATATCTTGCAGAGGCTTCAAGAACTAGAGAGGGAAGAAGGGCTTAGGATGGCAGCTAATGGTGATGAGGATGATGAGATGGGGGAGGTGGAGTTGAATCCTGATGACAAGGAAGCTTTGGCTGCAATTAGGAAGAAGAATAAGATGCTTATCATTGAACACAGATTGAAGAAGAGTACTACAAAGAGTAGGCCTACCATACCAAGGAATTTTGACAAGACCAAGGAATATGGCTTAAATAGAATGGGAAGACATATTTCTAGCCTAGGCTTGGATCCTTTGACAATTGGGGTAGGATCCAGACCCAGGCTAGAAAGATGTCTTCCTTTCTATTGTGGATAGGCTCTATTTCTGCAACAAGTACACACTGTGATGTAGATATCACAACAGTTGAGAAACATAAATGTAGGCATCATGGTCACAATTTTTTTATGTTGTGTCTCCAAAAAATTGTGACCACGATGCCTACATTTATGTTTCTATGCTATTGTGTCCCAAGACCCCTTATGACCCTTTACGACCCTTTACAATCCCTAAGAATACATCTTACAAGTCTTAAAATGTTGTAAAGGTTCATAAAAGGCTCCTAGGAGGGGCCAGATGAGCTTCCACCTTCACATGGTTGGCCCTATTAAGTAGATAATGTTAAACTATTCTTGAAACAAAGAGAAGCTTAATAATTTAAGGTCTCAGTCCATGAAGATGCTGAAAAAATGACAGGAATAAATGATCAATAGTTTTTAGATTCTGAGAAGACATATATATAGTGGAGGTGTAACACCCTCTCCAATAATTATACTTGGACTCTTTGATTTCGATATTTTATATTATGATGATTAGAGCTATCTATTCACATTTATGTTTATGAAGATGATATGCTTATTAGATATTTAGACATACTCAGTAATGATTATTGTTTATTGTTTATGAAATTGAAATCATTTATCTTGCATATGCTTATGAAGATTTAAAGAAATAACCCAAGGATTTTGATGCAGGAGCATCTTGGGTGTAAGAGAAATCTTCCATCACCCAAAAATATTTCTATTTTTGAATTCAATAAGGGCTACCTTGTGTAGAGATGCTATTTATGGAAACTTGCAATTTTTAGTAAGTTGGTCATACGATCTTAGAATGTTTTGATTTCACATGTGGAGGTTTATCTCAGTCGTATCAGCCTACTAGTAAAGTTTCATTGATAGATCAAGTCTAGCTTTGGAGATATTTAAGATTTTTGATATTGACAGCACGGTACAAAAACTTTAAACTTAGTTTTGAAGGCTTTAGAGGCTCTGAATGAGGTCAAGAATTTGGGTGATGGGTGCTTGTGGAAGTCAAGCCTATAGAACACTTTGTGGCATTTCCAGAATGGGGTCATAATAGTCAATCGGGTCAATTGGTGATGACTTATGGTCTTCAGAAGTTGGGTCACCTAAAATGGCAGAAAATAATTTTCCTTCAAAATTTTGGTTCGGGTTTAAAAAGTTATTTTGAGCTAACTTTGACATAATAAATTAAAAAATAAAATAATTCTAAGTTTGGTCAGCCCTATGGGCTAAATTTATGGATCCTTCTCGGGCAATGGAAATTGCCTATATAAAGGAGGCCTATAGTTTTGTCTAGGGTAGTTCTGGGTAGATCTGTGTAATGATTCAAGGCTCTGTCCTGCAAAATATTGTAAGGGGAATGCCCATGTGGCTTTGTATATTATAATTCTGAAATTTGGAATTCCACACTTGTGGAGATAATAAGAAGCCGATTTTTTGTTCTTGCAACTTATTGTTGTTTCTCTATTTCTATTATGTGTTTATGGTATTAAGGGGAGCACCCTTCATCAAGTGGTATTAGAGTAGGAGTTCCTGAGCATGTAAATAGATCACTAACTATGAGGTAGTTTGCACCAGGACTGTGGTTAGGGTTTCAGTGCACATTGCAAAAATGCCTCCATGAAGATAACATGGTGGAAGAGCTGGTGTTGTAACACCTAGGGTTAGAGCACTCCAAAGATAAGTGTGAGCATTGCAAGAAGAGATTCGTAAAGGAATGAATCTTAATTTCAGAGACAAAAGTGAGGATGAAGCTGAAGAAGAATATCAAGAAGGAGAAGTTGAAATTGTGAACCAAGAGGAAGAAAGACTTTTTTGGGCCATTTCCAAGATTGGGAAAAGTCCTAAGATTGACGTTCCTAAAATTTCTAGAAATCTTAATCTGGAAGAATTGATTGACTGGATCAATGAATGTGAGGAATATTTTGAGTATGAAGATGTTGAGGATCCTAATAGGGTGAAATTTGCGAAGGCCAAACTGAAAGGTCATGCGAAGATCTGTTGGCAAGAGATTCAATTGGAGTGAAATAGAAGAGGGAAAGATAAAATCACAAGATGGGATCAGATGGTGGATAAATTGAAGCAAAAGTTCATTCTTGTTGATTATAAGCTTGACCTACTGAAGAAAATGCAAAGTTTGAAGCAAGAAGGAAGATCTGTTTAGGAGTATATAGAGGAGTTCTATCAACTCCTCATCAAAATAGGCCATGCAAAAGCTGATAAGGAGAAAGTTGCCTGATACCTTAATGGGTTAAGGCCAAGCATTCAAGAAGAGTTGAATCTTGTTCAAATGAACAATATTGAGGAGACATACTGGTTTTCCCTAAAAGTAGAGGAAAAGCTGAACAAGAAATTTGACAGTAGACAAAATGGAAGAGGTCGTGGTGGAAGATTTGGTGGATGGTCATATGGTGGCTGAAATGAAGATCCAAAAAAGAAGGATAAGGCCAGTAGTAGTCAAAATCAGTGAGGAAATAATTCTAATCCTTTCCAAGATTAGAATAATAGAGATCAGAGAGGAAGAGGAAAAGGACAAGGATTTGGAAGAGGAGGCTTCCGTGGAACATGTTTTCACTATGGAGAAGAAGGTCATAGGGCATTCAAATGTCCTCAGTGCCAAGGTAGAATAGACAGGAGAAATGAATGCCAGGCTAGAGTTGTACATGTAGATGAAGATGTGAGATCATCAAATTCTGAAGATGTTGAAAAAGGAAAAACATTGATTAACAAAAGAGTCTTTTTGAGTGGTGAGAATGAACATGAAAAAAGGAGCCTATTTCGCACCAGGTGCAAATGTGAGGGTGAGTGTTGTGATGTGATTATTGATAGTGGAAGCACTGAAAATTTGGTGTCCAAAGAGATGGTGACAAAGTTGAATCTCAAGAGATAGAAACACCCACATCCATATCGGATTGTCTGGGTATAGGATGACCACAAGGTCATGGTCAATGAACAATGCCTAGTGAAGTTAAAGATTGGTGGATATCATGATGAGGTATTGTGTGATATCATATCTATGGATGTATGTCATATGTTGTTAGGTAGACCATGGCAGTTTGACATATGTGTTGTACATGATGGTCATGTGAATACCTATTCCCTAACAAAAGATGGAGTTTGACATAAGCTAATGCCATTGAATGACATAGAAGAAAAGGTATGTGGTAATGCAAGAATAACTTTTGTTGATAGAAGAAAATTCCTAGATGGTATGAGGCATGAGCATGTGTGTTTTTGCTTTAATTCTAAAAGCTAGTAAAGAGGAAGTAGAAAATGTTCCTATAGAAGTTATAGATTTGTTGAATGAGTTTCAGGATATTGTATTTGATAATGTGCCTAATAGATTACCACTAGTCAACAAGATCAGTCATCAGATGGACTTGATCCTAGGAGCGAGTTTGTTGAATAAGGCAACACACAGAATGAAACCCGAAGAAAGTGGGGAGTTGAGCAAAGAAGTACATGAGTTGTTGCAGAAAGGATTGATCAGTGAGAGTCCGAGTCCCTATGCTAAACTAACAGTATTAGCACCAAAGAAGAATGGAGAGTGGAGGATATGTATAGATTGTAGAGCAATAAACAAGATCATAATCAAGTACAAGTTTCTGTTGCCACGAATGGATGATATTATGGACTGTTTGAGTGGAGCTTTATATTTCTCAAAGATAGATCAGAAGAGTCGATATAATCAAATTTGGATTAGAGAAGGAGATGAATGGAAGACTACCTTCAAGACAATGGAAGGATTGTATGAGTGGTTTTCATGCCTTTTTGGCTAACCAATGCACTAAGCACTTTCATGCGGCTCATGAATGAGGTTCTGTAAGAATTTCTAGGTAAGTTTGTCATTGTTTACCTAGATGATATTTTGATCTTTAGTAAGACATTGGAGGAGCATATAATTCATATTCATATGGTATTTGAGAAGCTGAGAGAAGAGAAATTGTTGATTAAATGGAAGAAGTGTAGTTTTGTGAACAAAGAGTTAGTGTATTTGAGATTTGTAGTTTCAGCAGAAGGTTTAAAAATGGACCTAGAGAAGGTACAGGCTATCCTTGAATGGCCTACTCCAAGGACTACTACTAAGGTAAGATCTTTCCATGGTCTAGCTAGCTTTTATAGAAAGTTTATTAGAAATTTTAGTAGTATTTGTGGACCCTTGACTGAAACAATGAGAGGGGATAGAAAAGA
Source organism: Chamaecyparis obtusa (assembly GCA_027943335.1). Taxonomy (NCBI): domain Eukaryota; kingdom Viridiplantae; phylum Streptophyta; class Pinopsida; order Cupressales; family Cupressaceae; genus Chamaecyparis; species Chamaecyparis obtusa. Next base: position 121,957 of record BSBK01011345.1, read on the forward strand.
GTTTAAGTGGACTAATGGGGTAGAAAAGAGTTTTCAATTGTTAAAACAAAAAGTTACAGAACAACCCATTTTAGCACTTCCAAATTTTAATAAGGTGTTTCAAGTAGACTATCATGCTAGTGGTATTGCAATAGGAGCTGTTATGAGCTAAGAAGCTAAACCTGTTGCTTATTTCAGTGAGAAGTTAAATGATGCCAAGGGAAAATATTATGTTTATGATCAAGAATTTTATGCTATAGTTCAAGCATTAAAGAAATGGAGACACTATCTACTTCCTAAAGAGTTTGTTTTGTATACTGATCATCAAGCTTTGCAATATTTGAATAGTCAAGGAAAGTTGAATCAGAGGCATTTGAAATGGGTTGAGTTTTTGCAGAGTTATACATTTGTTTTGAAACATAGGAGTGGAAAGTCTAATAGGGTTGCAGATGCTCTTAGCAGAAGGAAACTATTGCTGACAGAAATGTAGATTGAAGTGGTTGGGTTCAAGGAACTCAAGAATTTGTATCCAGAGGATCCTGATTTTGGTGAAGCTTGGAAAGCTTGTACAAAACCTGTTACTCTAGATAGGAAGAAATGGTTGGATTTCATCATCTAGGTTGACATGCTATTCAAAGGGAGTCAGTTGTGCATTCCATGAATGTTTATGATGGAGAATCTCATCAAAGAGAAGCATAGCAGAGGATTGGCTGGACATTTTGGTTGTGATAAAATGCTTGCTTTGGTTAGTGGGAATTATTATTGGCCACAATTGTAGCAAGATGTGAAGAAGTTTGTATAGAGTTGTAGAGTATGTCAGATGGTGAAAGGAGTGAAGCAAAATATAAGGTTGTATCAGCCATTACCTGTACCAGAGAAGCCTTGGGAGGATATTATCATGGACTTTGTTCTTGGTTTATCGAGGACTCAGTGGGGACATGATTCAATTTTTGTGGTGGTTGATAGATTTTTGAAGATGGCACATTTCATTCCTTGCAAGAAGACCAATGATGTTGTTCATGTAGCAGAATTGTTTTTCAGAGAAGTGGTGAGACTACATGGTTTGCCAAAGACCATAGTTTCAAATCGAGACACTAAGTTTGCTGGATATTTCTGGCATACATTGTGGAAGAAGTTGAAGATAGATTTGAAGTTAAGTTCATCACATCATCCATAGACTGATGGATAGACAGAGGTGGTGAATAGGAGTTTGGGGAATTTGTTGAGATGTTTGGTTGGAGACAAGCCAATAGGATGGGATTTGATTTTACCACAGGCAGAATTTGCATACAATAATTCTATCAACAGGAGCACTAGTAAATCACCATTCTAGATTGTATATGGAAGTAGTCCTAGAAATGAATTTGAATTGAGAAAGATAGATAAAGGAGAAATAAGTACTGCTGAAGCTGAGGATTTTGCAGAACACTTGAAGAACATCCATGAGGAAGTGAGGAAGCACATTACCAAAATAAATGCACAGTATAAGGCTAAGGTAGATGAGAAAAGGAGGCATAAAGAATTTCAGGTTGGGGATGAAGTCATGGTTCATTTGTGAAAGGAGCGGTTTCCAATTGGTACATATAACAAGCTAAAAATGAAGAAGTTTGGACCATGTAAGATACTAAAGAACCATGATTCATGAAATGCATATGAGGTAGAATTGCCTAGTGAGCTGAATATTTCACCAGTGTTTAACATTTTAGATTTGACAGAGTATCATGAAGGGGGTGTTGAAGATGAGATCACAATGGCATAGTGGAGTATTCCAGCAAGTAGTTTAGATACCAAGGAGATTGAAGACATACTGGACAGTCATGTTGGTAGAAGCACAAGGAACAAGACATATGAAGAATATCTGGTCAAGTGGAAAGGATGACCTATTGAAGATTCATCATGGTTGACAAGGGAGGAGGTTAACCATCTTGGTTTTCCTCTTCACACCTGAGTTGTGATAGGGTCACTTCTCAAATTACCCTGAGTGTCTGATGCAGGATCATCCTAGGTGTAAGAGAAATCTTGCATCACCCAAAAATATTTCTATTTTTGAATTCAATAAGGGCTACCTTGTGTAGAGCTGTTATTTATGGAAACTTGCTATTTTTAGTAAGTTGGTCATACAATCTCAGAATGTTATGATTTCACATGTGGAGGTTCATCTTAGTTGTATCAGCTTACCAGTAAAGTTTCATTGACAGATCAATTCTAGCTTTGGAGATATTGAAGATTTTTGGTATTGACAGCAGGGTACAAAAACTTTGAACTCGGTTTTGAAGGATTTAGAGGGTCCAGATGAGGTCAAGAATTTGGGTGATGGGCACTTGTGCTAGTCAAGCTTGTAGAATGCTTTTTGGCATTTCTAGAATGGGGTCATAATAGTCAATCGGGTCAACTGGCAATGACTTATGGTCTTCGGAGGTTGGGTCACCTGAAATGGCAGAAAATAATTTTCCTTCAAAATTTTTGTTCAGGTTTAAAAAGTTATTTTGAGCTGACTTTGATGTAATAAATTGAAAAATAAAATAATTCTAAGTTTGGTCAGCCCTATGGGCTAAATTTCTAGAACCTTCTCAGGCGGTTGAAATTGCCTATATAAAGAAGGCCTGTAGTGTTGTCTTGGTAGTTCTGGGTAGATCTGGGTAATGATTCGAGGCTCTGTCCTACAAAATATTGTAAGCGGAATGCCCATGTGGCTTTGCATATTGTAATTCTAAAATTTGGAATTCCACACTTGTGGAGATAATAAGAAGCCTATTTTTTGTTCTTGCAAATTATTGTTGTTTCTCTATTTTTATTATGTGTTTGTGGTATTAAGGGGAGCACCCTTCATCAGATTTGGAAGCTAACCATTATATATATGTGATTGATGTGTTTCATGACTCAGGATGAAGTCATAGTTACTCACTTAATTGAGGTCCGCACAATGTATCGATCTTGGTCATCTATTTGCAAATGCCTTATTGTATATATCTATGCACATGTATCTCTTCTTGGTAATGGAGGCTTGTAGGTACCGGGCATCATCTCCACCTGGTTCCATAGGTCTGAGTGAGCCCTCAAAATCCTCAATCCTTGTTGTTGTTATGGAGATAACACAAAGGTTCCACAAGACAGAAATCCTACCAATAACCCTTTTATGTCCCTTTGGTGGGGAATTTTTGAGTCAGTCCTTGTGTTGATGGTGAATTGTTGTGCTATCTTAGTTTGTTAGATTATGTGGAGTGTGTTGCTTGCTTCTTGCATTTATGCAGTATGAGATTTTGTGTATGGTGGCTTTAATTCGGTATAATCTATTAGCAATTAATTTATATGAATTATTGCATATTAAAATTATATGATGTTGCGATTGATTACCCTATATATATATATATATATATATATATATATATATATATATATATATATATATATATATATATATATATATATATATATATATATATATATATATATATATATATATATATATATATATATATATATATATATATATATATATATATATATATATATATATATATATATATATATATATATATATATATATATTGTACCATATAAGAATATGATTTAGTATTTGATTAAATAATATGTTTCATAATATTGATAATAATACATGATTGAGATATTAATAATAAATGTTTTAAATAATAGTGGTAAAATCTAACTTATATTAGTGGTTATCCAATATATTTAGATATGGATTAGTGTATGAATAAATAATATGTTTTATAATAATGATATTATGTTTGCAATAATATATATATATATATATAATAATAATAATATATGTACACATAGGTATATGAGTGCACACATAAGCATATACATACATATATTTATATAATTATTGGTCAGTAAGCAATTATTGCACTATATTAATAAATAATTAAATAAGTTAATGATATGGTAAATGTGTTGTAAATAATAATTACTATTACCTTCCTTACATAAAAGAAACATAAATTATATTATGGTAATAGGTAAATATAGTTATGTCTTTTCTGGGAAAGGCTTTAATAATATCATTGAAGCCTAACTATTAACGGATGGATAGTTGGGATGGTTGCATCAGTTGGATTACCCATGCAACCACCTTCTCCAATCTTTATATAGGAGATATTTCCTATGTGAGGGGGTGTTGGATGGAAGTTCATCTAAGAGGAAACCAGAATAAGATTTCAGGAAAATTATTTATTTTGTGAGGAGAGAATCCATCATTTGAGATTGGCATTATGTTGCTTCGGGTAGAAGCTAGAAGATTGCAAGTAGAGGGATTCGAAGGAGTGCTAGAAGAGATTGAGAAGATTGGATTCTTCTTCATCAACCGATCTTCATAGGACTCCAGGTTGGGATCCATCCAGAGAAATAATGCTCTTTATGAATGTGTGTTCTTTAAATCTATTTGAATGTTTTTGTATGTGTTTTGTTTGCCTCCTTATTTTGCAGAATGTTTATGTTGTATTATTATATCTTATCATCCATTTAATGTTTATGATGTATTATTATATTTTATCAGTCATTTAATGTTTATGCTATATTATTGTATTATGTATGCTATGTTGGAAACTACAATTGAAACAATTTTTGTATTGTCATTGATGTCAAACCTTAACTATTGAGACTATTGCTACTTAGGAAAGTACTATATCCATTGTGAGAAATGATAGAAAGGATGGTAACAATAACACCTTGGGAGAGGTTGAGTTATCTTGATACTACAAAGTGTACTTGATAATGTTGCACAATGATGAGACAATGTATTATTTATCTTAGTAAGATTGAAGACTAAACTAGTAGGCTTAACCAAGCAAACATTGAGAAATCATGTTTAAGTCGAGTTATGACAGAGTCGACCGAGTTAGTGAATACTGAGAAAAAATCTAGTGTTGACTGAGTATCAATAAATTGTCGAGGAAGACAATGTATGCTGAGGAAACAGTTTTAGTAGTGACCGGGCATTTAACATGGAGACTGAGTGAAAGATCATAGTATTGACCCAGCATCAACAATTTAATATTTGAAGAGAATTCATGTTGGGGATGACATTGTTTGAATTCTTGGATTATGTAATACATGTTGACTTTATTTATTGATTGTATGGAAGCATTCAATGCTTTGTAAGATGTTTTATTGTAAATCTCTATCAGATTTGAGATGATTCTAGAAGAGGAGCCAAAGAACATGAAGCGGGGAGATTCAATGAATCTGACCTAACCCTAAGATCTATGAAGGAGATTAAGTGGCAAAAGATAAGCTAACCTAACAGAGGAAAGTGTTAAGGGAACCTAAGCATTAGGTATGTGTATACATGGGTGAAGTAGATGCTAGAAGAATAGTAAGTTTTATTGATTGTATAAGTGAAAAGGGTGAAGGAAAAGTGTGGTGATTGCTTGAAGGAAAGATCTGAGCAGATCAGAGATGGAGATGGCAAAGTTTCAAAGTCAATAAACTAGCACTTGTGTATGGAATTGGATCTAATATTTGCAAAATGAGTTGTATGTTTTCAAATCAATACTACTACTACTTTCTAACAATTGTAACACTCAAAACCCTTTTAACAAAGGTTGACCTAAGAGTCATATGTTAAATCCTTTAAAAAAGGTTGCATTCTAATGAAGTGTATGTAAGTCCTTTGACCAGGCTCACTTTTAACAGGGTGATTGAAATCATTTAACCAGGTCACACCTGACAGTGTGTATTGTAACCATTGATAGGGTTGGCTTTTAACTAAGCTCACTTCAGAAGAGTGAAAATAATAGTAGCATGTTACAAAGTGGTTTTTCCCATATTGGGTTTCCACTATAAATCATGTTGTCATACTTCTGTTAATGTTTTGGTTTAAACATTTAAGTGTTTTACAAGTTATTTATAGCAAGGTAGTGGACTGTCGAGTTATATGTTTCTATTATTGAATTAGTGGTGACCGAGTTTGTTTTGGTTGCTTGATCTTATTTAAGTAAAAAAATTTGAATTTATTTTATACATCAGAACCTAACAATAACTAATTCACCCCCCCTCTCTATTGTTCTAAATCATATTAACAATTGGTATCAGAGCTGTGTTGCTTATTGGTGGTTACAAAAAAAAAAGTTTAAGGGACTTGAAGCAAATGATCAAGATGTATAAGAAGGAGGTACAAAAGCTAAATAAGGAGAACTTCCTTGCATTGCAAAGCTTGATGAAGCTGTATCTAGCCGGTATTGGTGATATTGCAAAGTACTACATTGAACATGACTATGTCACACCTGTTGCACCTTTGACTACCAAGGAAATGAAAGCGAAGCAAGAACACAATCAAGCAATGCTATAAATTGCATCTAGCCTGAGCTATCTGAAATTTGAGGATGTTAAGAATTGCACAACTGCTAAAGATATGTGGGACACTCTTACAAATATCTATGGTGGTGATCAATATGTACTAAAGGCTAAAGCAGAGAGTCTCAGAGGTAAGTTTGATGAAATGAGAATGAATGAAGATGAAAACATTGCACAATATTGTGGAAGAATAAAAGAAGTTGTGAATGCTATTAGAGGAGCAAATGGAACTATTGATGATGAGACCATAATTGGAAAAGTGCTAAGAACTCTGCATCCTATTTATGCTATTAAGATCTCAGCTATGTAGGAATCTAGATGCAACTCTGCAAATGTACTTACTTTGGAAGGTTAGATTGGCAAGCTAACTGCTTTTGAACTGTCTAATTATGATAATTTCACTGTTGGTAATCTTGGAAATGTTGAAACTGCTTTTAAGTCATAGTTAGTTCTGAACAAGCCTAAGAAGGAAAAAGAAAGATGCATCAGTGAAAGTGAAAGTGAAAGTGAAGATGAAGATGATAGTGACACTTTTGATGAAGATCTTGAATATCTAGAAGCTCTTATGGCTAGAAGATTGAGAAGAGGAAAAGGAAAATACAAAGGTAAACTCCCTATTATATGTTTTGCATGTAACAAGGTTGGTCATATAGCTGCTAGATGTCTTGACAGGAAGGATATAGATGAAGAAAGAAACAACAAACACAAACATAGAAGAGATGACAAAGGATACCGAAGGTACAAAGACTACAAAGGAAAAGGTAAGAAATCCTGTTACATTGCTGAAGAAGAGACTGACACTGAAAGTGATGATTTTGAAATTGAGGTAGTCTATGTTGCAATGAAAGATGAATCTGATGAGGATGAGAAAATTGCATTGATTTCCTATGTGAACAAGAATGACAAATGGATTATAGAGAGTGGTTGTTCACATCACATCACTAGTGACAAGAGTATGTTTGAGACCCTACATCATTATAAAGGTAAAAGTGTTACATTTGGTAATGATGCACCATGTCCTATTAGAGGAAAATGATTGATTAAACTGACTAATAAGATCTCTTGTTAAAATGCTTATTGGGTTGAAGGATTGAATTATAATTTGTTAAGTGTTTCTTAACTTAATAGAACTGGTTACCAAGTGGAGTTTCATCACAAGAAAGCTAAGATATTTGATGCTACTGGTGAACTGATTGGAAGTGGTGAGCAGACTAGAGGTAATTTGTTCTATCTTGACCTATCTAAAGAAATTTGTATGATTGCACAACTTGATGACATTTGGTTATGGCATAAGAGGCTATGTGATGTCAACTTTGACAATCTGGTATAGATAAGTAAAAAGAAGAAAGTAAGAGGCCTACCTAGATTGAAGAAACCTAAGAATGTGATGTGCAAAGAATGTCAGTTAGGAAAAATGACTAAGTCAAGTTTCAAGAGAAAATCCTTTACTTCTGAACAAATTTTAGATTTGGTTCATACTGACCTTTGTGGACCTATGGGTATACAAAGTTACTGTGGTGCTAGATATTTTATCTTGTTTGTTGATGATCATACCAAGATGATGCATGTAATGTTTCTAAAAGAAAAAGTTGATGCTTTTCAATGTTTTATGTGGTATTTGGCTAAGGTTGAGAAGGAGACAGGTTGGAACCTAAAATGTCTTAGATCTGATCATGGTGGATAATTTATATCAAATGTATTTAATCTATTTTTCAATGATAGAGGAATCAAAAGATAGATGTCTGCACCTAGGATACCTCCATAGAATGGTATAGCAGAAAGGAGGAATAGATCTATTTTGGATTGTGCTAGGACATTATTGATTGAAAAGAATGTGGCACAGAAATACTAGAAGGAAGCTATAAGTACAACTATTTACATTGTTAACCAGGTACAAATCAAGAAAGGTACAAATATGACACCCTATGAGTTATGGTATGGGCATGCACCGAGTGTTAAATACTTTAGAATCTTTTGAAGCAAGTGTTGCATATTGAAAGATAATAGGAATGGAAAGTTTGATGCTAAAAGTGATGAAGGTATATTCCTAGGCTACTCCACAAAATGTAAAGCTTACAAGTGTTTGAACCCTAACACTAACAAAATTGTGTAAAGTGTGAATGTAAAAATTGATGAGTATGTAGAAAGAAATGAAGCTGATAGCAAAAGAGAACTAGAAGATTACATATCTTTTTTGTACATTGATGAAATAGAAAAGGTAAGTAATATATCTACACCTGATGCCAAGGCTTGGGTAAGCAATGCCAAGTGACAGGAAGAGGTTATTGAGTGTGAAGAAAATAGTGCCAAGAGAGAACAAGAACATGATGAGCTACAAGATAATACTATCAAGGATCAGGAAGAGGTTGTCGAGCATTCAGAAGATGAATCTGACAATCTTGTTGGGGAACCTGATGAAATAGAAGAGAAAAATGTTGAACTTGTTTTGGAAAAATATGTAAGAAGACATCACAAGCTTGAATAGATAATTGGAGATAAGGATACTGGAATTTAGACCAAAAGCAAGACCAAGGATCCAACATGCTTACTATGTGAGTTTGAACCTAAGACAGCTAAAGATGCATTATAAAATGAAGACTGGATACAAGAAATGAATGAAGAGATTGACCAGATTGAGAGGAATGAAACCTCGACTCTGGTGCCGAGACCTGCAAATAAGAATGTTATAGGAACAAAGTGGGTATTTCAGAACAAGTTGAATGAAAAAGGTGAAATCACTAGGAACAAAGCTAGGCTAGTATGCAAAGGCTATGCACAAGAAGAAGGAATTGATTATGGGGAGACATTTGCCCCTATAGCTAGATTGGAAGGAGTGAGAACTCTGCTTGCATATGTTGCTTATAAAGATTTTAAGGTATATCAAATGGATGTCAAGTCTACATTTTTAAATGGTATACTGGAAGAAGTTTACATAGAACAGCCAGAAGGTTTTATTGATCCAAACATAAGACACATCATATGCAAACTGAACAAAGCTTTATATGGATTGAAATAAGCTCCTAGAGCATGGTATGAGCGGTTGCATAACTATCTGATATAGATTGGATTTTCTAGGAAAAATGACACAAGCAATCTGTATATTAAAGATGAAAAAGGTAAAGGTATTTTGTTGGCCAAAATTTTTGTTGATGACATTATTTTTGGTGGACAAGATGCATTGTGTAAAAGGTTTTCAAATGAAATGGAAACTTAATTTAAGAGGAGTATGTTTGGTGAGATCAAATTCTTTGTTGGTTTACAAGTATATCAGATGAAGAAAGGTATTTTCATTACACAGTCTAAGTATGTTAATGAAATACTAAAAACTTTTGGAATGGAAGATGCTAGACCAGTGGGCACTCCTATGGTTACTGGACAAAAGTTATCTAAGAATGATGATTCTATAGAAGTAAACCAGACTTTGTATAGATCCATGATTGGAAAATTTCAGTATGTTGTACACAGTAGACCAGATATTGCATTAGTTATTGGGATTGTGGCAAGATTCTCTTCCAATCCTAAGGAAACACACATGATGGCGGTGAAAAGAATTATGAGATACTTGAAAGGAACTGTTGACTATGGGTTATATTACAAGAAGAATGACAAATTTGAACTTCAAGTATATACTGATGCTGATTGGGCAAGAAATGTAGATGACAGAAAGAGCACTACTAGTGGAGCTTTCTTTCTTGGATAGAGATTAGTCTTCTAGACAAGCAAGAAATAAAATTGCATTTCCCAATCTACTGCCGAGGCTGAGTATGTTGTTGCTGCAGTAAACTATTCAAATTTGATATGGATAAAACAATTGTTAATAGGCATGAAAGAAAAAATCACTGAACCTGTTGTTATTTTCTGTGACAACACAAGTGCTATCAATATTTCTAAGAATCCAGTGATGCACACTAAGACCAAGCACATAGCAATCAAGTATCACTATTTGAGGGAATTGGTACAAGACAAGGAAGTTTGAATGAAATATGTGAATACAAAAGAACAATTGGCAGACATATTTACTAAAGCTTTACCTAAAGAAGCTCATGAGTACTTAAGAAGTCAATTAGGGGTCCTTACCCTAATTGAGGTTGCCTATTCAAGCTAGGAACACTGCATCAAATATGCTACAACATAACATTTAACAAATTGATGTAGAAGATTGTCACACTTTAGGACTATCCTAGAGCTGTGAAGAAGAAGAAAAGATAACAAATTAGTCATAAGCAAGATGAGAAAGGGAGAAACACTATGCTGAATAGATATATCTACATCTATTGGATGTATGTTTTAGTTGTTGCTTTGGAATTTTTGTCAAAGAGGGAGATTGAACTGAAATGATACTATAACACATGACATTGAAAGAAAGGTGATGATGAATTGAAATGAAAGATTAGGATAGAGGGAGATCCAGTTCCTTATGATGGTCATAGAAGTGAAATTTATAGATTCTAAATCAGAATGAAGCTAAGGATATTATAAATTTTCTTTGATGGATAGATAAGTTTTTTGGATTGGTTGGTAATCCATGTGTTATTCAGGTGATATCATATGGTGTTGCCATCAGTGCCAAAGAGGGAGATTGTTGGACACTACAATTGAAACAATTGTTGTATTGTCATTGATGTCAAACCTTAACTAGTAATACTGTTGCTACTTAGGAAAGTACTATATCTATTGTGAGAAAGGATAGAAAGGATGGTAACAATAACACCTAGGGAGAGGTTGAGTTATCTTGATACTACAAAGTGTACTTGATTATGTTGCACAATGATGAGACAATGTATTGTTTATCTTAGTAAGATTGAAGACTAAACTGGTAGGCTTAATCAAGAAAATATTGAGAAATCGTGTTTAAGCTGAGTTATGACAGAGTCGACCGAGTTAGTGAATGCCGAGAAAAAATCTAGTGTCGAATGAGTATTAGTAAATTGCTAAGGAAGACAATGTATGCTGAGGAAACAGTTTTAGTAGTGACCAAGTGTTTAACATGGAGACCGAGTGAATGATCATAATATTGACCCAGCATCAGCAATTTTATATTTGAAGAGAATTCATGTTGGGGATGACATTGTTTGAATTCTTGGATTATGTAATATGTGTTGACTTTATTTATTGATTGTATGGAAGCATTTAATGCTTTGTAAGATGTTTTATTGTAAATCTTTATGAGATTTGAGATGATTCTAGAAGAGGAGCCAAAGAACATGAAGCAGGTAGATTCAATGAATCTGACCTAACCCTAAGATCTGCGAAGGAGATTAAGCAGCAAAAGATAAGTTAACCTAATAGAGGAAAGTATTAAGGGAACCTAAGCATTCGGTATGTGTATGCTATAGAAACTGATGAAATATCAGATTCAAATCCAAGATCCAGCTGCATGCAATAAACCTGTTACACAGAATGAAGCTAAAACTGGAAAAAGTGAAACCCTTTTGAGCTCAAAATGTATTAAGAGTGAATGAAGGAAATAATTAAAAAAGTGGCTTATAAGGATAGAAACCCTAAAGCCCAAAAAAGCTAGGTTGTGCAATAATAATTAATAGAAATATTAATTATTGTGCACCTAAAAGAGATAGCTTAAGTGAAAAAGAATAATAGAGGACTTAAGTAATTAAACCAAAATGATTTAATTATAAAGTCAAATAAAACTATTATTCTAACACCCCCCCTTAAGCGTAGCTCAGGGGGAACTAACCTAGCACAGCTAAGAAAGAAAGAAATGGGTCTCAGCAACAAGGCCTGATCAGGTACCCAGTACAAGGAAATCTCTATAAACCGAAGTAGAGGAGAAAACCTAGTGGGAAAAACTCCTCTCCAAAAAGAGATGTAAAAGCAAGAAAAGAGAAAAAGAATGACTTCAAGAGACTCTCTCAAAGCCATAAGTACAATGCATAATGACTTCAAGAGACTCTCTCAAAGCCATAAGTACAATGTGTGCTGCCAACCCCCCTGTGAGAGAGGGTCGAGGCTCCAAAGCCCCCCCGAAATGAAAGAACCCCTGGATCAATGAACAAACCACTATGACTCCAATGTAGAGGGAACCTCAAAAGCTAAGGTCTCATTGGAAGGCTGAGTTGATGGTCAAAGGAGTAGACACAAGGATCCTGAAAGGAAATCCCCAGTGTAAGTGGTATGATAGGTGTGCTGACACTGTCATCAGAGAGGAGATGAATGTCCTCTATAGAATCCTCAACAACTGCACCTAGTGGCTTGATGAATGGAGCTGGAGGATCAAGCAGAGCTAAAGAAGAACCCTTTTGAATAGAAAAGAGCTCAATAGGAGGTGGCAGGGCAGTCACAACAGTAGTCTCAGAAACCACACAGAGGTTCAAGCGACCTGACTGTACCACATGATGCTCTCTCAAAGGAGGAGAATCGTGCTCTGGCAAAGGTGAACCAAAGTGTGAAAAGGAGTAGAGATGGGTGGAATGATCAATTGTCTCTAAAGCAAAAATACCTCCTGTCATACTATCCCAGATGAAAATTGAATCTGGAGTGAACTCAACTGTCTTCCCTGACCCACTATGAGTAATCTGATAAATTGAGAGAAGGTTTGCAGATAGAGATGGAACATACAACACATCATTGAATGTGCCATCTTGAATGCATATAGTGCCTTTCCCATAGACTGTCACAATAGTGTTATTCCCAATGATAATATGGGGAATAGGAGAATCTTCAAAAGAAGAGAAGATCTCCCGAGAAGATGCCATATGGTGAGAAGCACCTGAATCTAGTATCCAAGGGACCTATGAAGGGGATGCAATAGAAGCCCGTAATGCATGACCCTTTCCAAGATCCTATCCAGTAGTAGAATAGATAGAGGAAGACTGATAAGAAGACCCCTGTGAGCTAGAAGAGGATGGAGAGGAAAGATTGCTCTTCTAAAGGAGAGCTTGAAAATCCACTATCTATCTCTCATAACCATCAAACTTCTTCTGATAGCAAAGTGACTCATCATGTGCTCCCTTTTGACAATAGGACAATGTAGGTCTCTTAGTCTTCTATTTCTCCTTCTTAGAAGAAGATGGTGGGCCAGTAGAGTGTTGAGAAGAGGAATCTGATATTTGCTTCGGCTTTTGTGTACTCTGAGGTGACTTGGCAAGAAATGCCTATGACTATGAACCTGTAAGAGAATCCATCTGAGTGAGCTTTGATTGCTCATGAGTCAACTGGTCACAAAAAGTCTCAAAAGAGGGCATAGCATATTGTGCACCTAGTACATTCATAGTGGAGTAGAAGGTAGAAGAAAATATCTGAAACTATCCTCAAAGCTTATAAAGAATCAAGTAAATACACTCATTATTTTTTTTGTTCTTCCCACATCCTTGCAAAACTAAATGGAGAGATTTGAACTTCATCAAGAAGTCCTCAATGGTGGGAAAAGAATCAGGTACCAATGAAGTCAACTCTGCCTCAATCTGTAGTGCCCTGAACTCATTCACAATGCCAAAAAGATTTTGAAACTTATCCCAAATGGCTTGAGGAGTAAGGCATCCATCAAGGTGAAAAAGTAGACTATCTGAAACATGTAGTGAAATCAAACCCATGGCTTCATCCATCTTGTTCCTATCCTGCATGACCTCAAATGGTCAAGTCAATTGAGGCTGAACTGGGTCCAAACAAGACCATAACCCCCGTGATCAAAGAAGTCATGTCATACGAGCCTTCCACACATGGTAATTGTGTGAAGTGAGGAGCTCAACAGATGCTATGTCTGCCATAGTGCCAAGTGCTCTGACTGATTTTTTTATTATGTTTTCTTTCAGAACTAGACAGAAGATGCAAAAGAGGTTTTGTTTTATGTGATACAATGTTTTGTTTTTCTGAGATAAATGACAAAAAAGAAAGAAAGAACACCCCCCACAATTCATAAAACCCAATTCCAGCACAATTTTGAAAGCACAAAAGAAAGAAAGAGCAAGAAATGCTTCAGAATGAAAATTTGTGTACCTTGACTTTGAAGCTCAAAAATGGCATCAAAATGGAAGAATCAAGAAATGAAACCTACACTAATGCGACGGGCTCAGAAAGACCTTTCCAATGATATATTACACTATGATTTTTGAGTCCGTATAAGCCTTGTAGGGGCAAAAATGCCCAAGTACCCCCAAAATGCAAGCTCTCTGGAAAAAACCAGTGACTGCAAAAAAGTTGATGGCCGTATGACTATCACCGGGTAGTCGCTAATGTCAGCATGATGTCAGTACCATACCATCACTGGAAAAACTGAGCTGCCAAATTTTATTTTTTTTAAATGCTGAAAAAAAATCCGGTGCCGAAAACAATTGCTGGCAATTGATGTCAGCAGGTCACATCACCTACTGTAGGTAGTCGGGTGGACCTTTGGCAGCAGCCGGGCTGGGCGGCGGTCGGCTGGTGGTGGAGCGGTGTTGCGGCCGAGCGCGGGCGATTGGCTAGGCGGTGGTGGGTGGCCGCTGGCGGGGCGGCACTGCGGCCGAGCACGGGTGGCACTGGGGTGGTGTGGTGGTGGCCCATTGGTGAAGTGCCCAAAAGGGCCAAAAAAAACAAATTTTTTTTAAATTTTTTTTGAAAATCATGCCTGTATGGCCCAGATAGGGTTTTTTTCCTCTCAGATTCCTCGGAGGCTAAATAGGTCAAATTTAATATGGAAATAGGGGTTTTTGGGCCTTCTGGACACAACCGTGGGGTTGGTTTTTTCTCAAAGTGCACCAAAAAAAACTAGCCCCCCCAGATCCAATAAAAAATAATTGAAAAACCCCAAAAAGATTGGGTTGGATCCACAGCTTCAGTAAACTTTGAACAAGCTGCAGTAGCGTAGCTTTGATACCATGTAGAAATTGATGAAATATTAGATTCAACTCCAAGATCCAGCTGCATGCAAGAAACCTATTACACAGAATGAAGCTAAAACTGGAAAAAGAGAAACCCTCTTGAGCTCAAAATGTATTAAGAGTGAATGAAGGAAATAATTACAAAAGCGGCTTATAAGGACAGAAACCCTAAATCCCAAAAAAGCTAGGTTGTGCAATAATAATTAATAGAAATATTAGTTATTATGCACCTAAAAGAGATAGCTTAAGTGAAAAATAATAATAGAGGACTTAAGT
This sequence comes from Chamaecyparis obtusa, assembly GCA_027943335.1. Lineage (NCBI taxonomy): Eukaryota > Viridiplantae > Streptophyta > Pinopsida > Cupressales > Cupressaceae > Chamaecyparis > Chamaecyparis obtusa. Next base: position 137,346 of record BSBK01011345.1, read on the forward strand.
AATTAAACCAAAATGATTTAATTATAAAGTCAAATAAAACTATTATTCTAACATATGCATGGGTGAAGTAGATGCTAGAAGAACAATAAGTTTTATTGACTGTATAAGCAAAAAGGATGAAGGAAAAGTGTGGTGATTACTTGAAGGAAAGTTTCGAGCAGATCAAAGATGGAGATGACAAAGTTTCAAAGTCAGTAAATTAGCATTTGTGTACGGAATTGGATCTGATATTTGCAAAGTGAGTTGTATTTTTTCAGATCAATACTACTACTACTTTATAACCATTGTAATAGTCAAAATCCTTTTAACAGAGGTTGACATAATAGTCATATGTTAAATCCTTTGAACAAGGTTGCATTCTAATGGAGTGTATGTAAGTCCTTTGACCATGCTCACTTTTAACAGGGTGATTGAAATCCTTTAACCGGGTCACACTTGATAGTGTGTATTGTAACCTTTGACATGGTTGGCTTTTAATCGAGCTCACTTCAGAAGAGTGAAAATAATAGTAGTATGTTACAAAGTGGTTTTTCCCATATTGGGTTTCCACTATAAATCCTGGTGCCAATACTTGTGTGAATGTTTTGGTTTGAATAGTTTGGTGTTTTACAAGTTAGATACGGCTGGGTAGTGGACTGCTAAATTATATGTTTCTATTATTGAATCAGTGGTGATCGAGTTTGTTTTGGTTTCTTGATTTGATTTAAGGAAAAGTTTTTGAAGTTATTTTATACATCAAGACCTGGGAACAACCAATTCACCCTGCCTCTCTATTGTTCTAAATCATACTAACATGTTATTTATACAAATATAATATTGTATTATGCCATCCTTTGTTGTTATATTATTGTATTATGTCTGTTGTTTATCCAAATATGCCATTCTAATATGGGTGTTTTATTTGAATGCTTCTCTATATGTTTTGCGTGTCTCCATAAGTTATAGAACATTTATACAAATGTCAGCCATTTTATACAAGTATGCCATTAATGTTTATGATATATTATTATTGTATTCTCTTAGTCATTTTTGCCGTTAATGTTTATGATAGTTTTTTCTTCTGTATATTGTATTCTATCAGCCATTTTTAGTTTATACAATCTCTATCATTTTTTAGTTGTCTGTCATTATTGATTCAATCCCAAGTTGTGATTGCTTTGTTCCCATGTTGGGATTAGGGTTTTTTGTCATTATTAATTATTATATAGTTGTATATAATCTTGAGTTCAAGTTAGTATTATTAAGGTTTTCTTATACAAATATATCATGTATTTAATTCTATATCATTAAACAATGTGCACAGGTTTTATGTCATAAAATGTATGCGCCGGTTAGGGTTATGTGGGAATAACATGGTATAACATTAAGTTTATTAAAAAGGTATACAAGTAGAACATAGTATAACATTTACATATAAGTTTCATATACTTTAAGTTATACTTGTATAAATAAATTAGGTACCTTTTAGGATGTTTGAGATAGGTTTTAGCTTCATAGGAGTTAAGATGCAAATTCTAGGTTTTAAAATTTACAAAAAATCAGACTTAGTTAAATTTCAGACACGGGAGGTTTTATGGAGCATTATGTTTTGGCATATAGAATTTTGTGAAAATTTTATATAGGTTCATTATTTGTTTGGTTGAGGTTATATGGTGCATTTAGATGCTTGAATAAGGTTTAGGATGTGATTGGGGATCAAAATTAGGGTTGAGGGTTGTCTGGTGGACTAGGGCTACCCCAAGGATTCCTGAAACATTCCTAAACATTTCTAATCCTTCTTATTCTTTGATGCAAGCTCTCAAATGTGTTTAAGATGTGTTTGACTTCATGGATGATGTGTTTTTGATGTTTTGGTTAAGGGTAGAAAATATAAGGATGCTCACTTAGTCTGTGGTTTAGAAGTTTTCTACCTAGCCTGGGCGCCTTTAGAAACTGTTGGTACCTTGATCTTCTTTTCGGTTGCTACTTGGGAAAGATTACCCCAAACTCTAGGTATGTCCTAGTTGTTATCACTTCTTTGTGGACCTTGGTGTTTATCTCCTAGCATGGGGGAGTGGGCCTTTTGGTATCCACATGGTTGGGTGGTAAATATTTTTATCGAGGTATCTTTTGCGGATGTAGTTTTTTAAGGATTCATGCTTGCATAATGTTCCTGTTTTGAAGAATGAAGACTTGTATTTATCTTTCATGATGTAAAATTTTTGTTACCTCCCAAGAGAAGATGAATGTAATGTAATCAATAATGTATTTCAAAATGATGTATTTGGAGTGGGTAGAATTAGGAAAAGGGAAAGGGGAAAATATGAGCTTTATGTAAATGATGTGAAAAGGGCTTTTGTAAGGTTTCAAATAGAATAGTTTGTTAATTAAGGAAACGTTTGTGAATCAAATGTAATAAATTCCTATGTGTAATGTTTTAAATGTGTCGATGAATCTATTATGTAGTATTAACACTTTAAATGTTAGATTATAGACAAAGGATACTTAGGAATGTGGATGGATTCAAATGTCAAATTGAACTAAAAAGCATTATGTATTTTCCCTTATAAAGAATCTTCAATGATAGGAGGTAGTTTCTTAATGGATTTAAAATGAATAGTTCATAAAACAAAAGGGAACTTTAGGGGAGGAATCTAAGATAAACTATGTTTTGTTTATGTAATTCTTTGAAGATTCAAAATTTTTCATAAAACATTACTTAGGTTCTCTTTTCCAAAGAGAATCTTTATTCTCTTCCCCGATTCGCTTGCAGGGCATGACAGGAGGCCAAAAGGGATTTTTGTGGAGATTTTCTAGATGTGGATATTTGCTAGACTGGCTATATACATACAAGGGTTTCCAAATTGACTACCAATGCACATATGATGATTCAGTAACCTACATCTATACAACCTTCACAAATATGTCTTCTTTGGCCTCCACTCATACCTCTTCTCAGAATCTAGAAACTTTGGATACTTTTTCTCATCCATGCATGAAATGTGTTAGTGATCATATAAAATTACTTTAGGCCTCTAGTATTGATGAGATGCACAAGTGTAAAATTTTTTTGTGAGACAAGGATCAATTATCTTGGATACTATGTAGTCTACATAAAGGCAACACAATGATTATTATTGATGATCAACAAGTATAAGTCTTCCAGGCCCTACCCAGTAGCCAGGACTAAAGATAAAAAATCTCAAGAGACCATCATAGTTGGTCTCTTTCTTTGGTCTATATTATTGACAAAACATTTTACCTTTCATTACCTCATCAAATGCGGGGATTTGAAATAATTTAATAGAATATTTTCATGTATAACGTACATTAATTTACTTTGATGCTAAACAAATTTATATGCATCATTCACTTGTGTACTATGAGGATGACCATAGAGAAGCATCCCCTCCTGTGGCTTGAGTAATGTAGATCATTGGAGGAGATGCTTCTTTATCTCCATCCTCATAGTCTACGAGTGTGTGAAGTAGATAAATTCATGCAACATCAACTTAAATAATATATGTTATCATAAAAATATTCTATTAAATTCTTTCAAATCCCCAACTTTTATGAGCTAATGAAAGGTAAAACATTTTTTCAATAATATAGACTGAAGAAAGAAAGAACCTATGATGGTTTCTTGAGCTTTGTTATATTTAGTGTGCATGTCCATTGATTTTTCAGTACACATGAAAATGTTTTTGATAGTGGTGCTATGCTTCCGATGGGGATCCCATCAGAAATTTACTACTTTGGACAGATAATTATGATAGGAATGCTATACCATCAATGGGTATACCTATCAAAAAATCACTTCAGTTCTATCTCTCTTCCAATAGGTTAAATGTCATAATTAACTTATTTTTGATAGACAGTTGCGATAGGAATGCTATACTAACAACGGGTCTACCTGTTCGACATTGAGTGTACATCTGTCGCTATTTCGACTAATACAATGTCAGAGAAAACTCTATTTTGAAAAATATTTGTGACAGGCATGCTACATCTCCGATGGGTACATTACTGTTAGAGAATCATTGCATTGTTGTCACTATTCTAACAATTACATCTGACAGGATGCCCACATGATTTGTCAGAGTTCCAATAAGTCTAATGTAGGAAATTCCATACGAACGCTAGTATTCATGTGCTAGATTTTGATGGAAATTGATGTCAGAAGACTGATGATTATCACCTCCATCGTAATTTGCAACACAAAAATTCTGACAGATAGGTATGTCAAAAATGTGACAAATAGCCATTGCAAATTTGACAAATGGCCGTCGAAATTTGGCCTCAAATGTACTAGTGATTATAAACTATTTAGAGTCTAGTCTTTTTCAAAAGACTTTGATGTAGAGTCACCAAAAATCTATTAGTGAACAAATTTGTCTTCAAACTAAATGGAATATAAATTGACTCTATCACCTTCTCCTAAAGGAAAATGGTTCATAACAATTGGGTAAGCATACGATAATCACTTCCCTCTGAAGTTTATGAGGTACAACTCCCTCTCACAAATATTCAAGGAATTTAAGATTAAATCAAACACATATGCACACTTTTTACCTGAAATCACTTAAGAATCTCTCATATACTCTTCAGTACAAAGGTAATTTATGAGATTGTAAACAAGATCAAGAAATGTTCAAAGAACACAAAGTTCTTTCAACTCCCTAAGATTTAATTTTCTATTTTTAAGATAACATGAATCACTATGGAAAGACTTCTAATCACAAAATAGATGATAAATAATGTATCAAATCATAAAGGAATCAATGGGCAACAAGTTTAAACTCAAAGATTTAAACTAGAACTTTGCATTAATATAGATATACATACCATGCAGTTCAAAGAACAAATAGATATTTAGATCACTATTTCTTTCAAGTTAGTTCTTCAAAAAGGAAGCTATTACTTATCAGCACTGAAAGCTAAATTCTGACTAAAAATTCTAACCACTCAAAAGACTTATGCCCTAGCATATATAGTTTCACAATCCAGGATGCCTCCATGAAAACTCAGCCTCTTAGATTGTCAGAAAAGAAATAGTTATGAACTGGTGAAAAAAAAATAGTCTAAGGATAGTTTTCTACTATCAAATAAACTAAATGAAAGATTTTTATCTTTCCTCCTTTGATTTCTTGTTACCCCATGTGGCATCTTTGACTAATTTCTAGCTCCTAAAAGTGGTCACAAACTCCTACATTAGGTGAGAGTGCTAGATTTTCAATCCTAACAAATTCTCTCGACAGGCATATTCTTCCCATTTAAGCTCCTTAATTCTCACCAGTTGTTTAGGTACTTTCCCTCTATTTAGGTACTTTTCCTCAACATTTTCTATTCTGATGAAGTCTTGAGGCATGGGCTTTTCACTTTCTTTGATGGAATACATAGCAGAAATGTTTTTTACCATAGCATTAGGATCTAGGTTTCCTTCTACAAATTGGATATTTCCACAAGGGTTAACCAATTTTATATCCTTTAACACATCCTTGTGCATTTCTTTTATCTCCTTCCCTATGGCCAATACATTTGAAATTGTAGATTTGAACAATTTACCTTTCCATCCCATATTGTTCTTTAACATGTATTACATACAAAGGTCCACTGACTTCATTTGATTCTCTAATAAACATCCCACCTTGTGCACTTGAGACATGATTGCCACACATTTGGCTTCATCTAATTCCCATCCTGGTATTATAGTTTGGATCTTGCTGAGAAGTGTTTTCCATTTTTTGTATGTGAGAATGAACTCTTGTATGAATTTATTTACTTCTTTCACAATACCATCAATCTAGTTACTCATTTCTTCAACCAAGGCCCTCAACTATTGCATCTATTTCAATAAATTCTTGTTTCCTGAAGAATTTGGATCAAATGATTAAGGAGTCTAAACCAAAGGTAATGCCCCTACATTTCTCAATGAATTGATGAATTTGGCCATGGTTATAACCTGTTGTTTGAGTTCCCTCTTTTCTTGACTAGCCTTTTCAGAATTATTCAACATATGATCACCTAAGAATTAAAACAATTGGTATCTTGTGTCATGGTTCAAGATTCCAGGTTCCATCTTAGCAACCTAAAAATCTTCTGCTTCAAGTTCTTGAGAACTTTATTTTTGTTTGTATTTTGCGATCTTCATGGTTACTTTTCTTGTGGAAGGGTTTGTGCTCAACCTAGCATTGTTTTTTATTCTTTTGGCTTTTGGAGTATGAGTTACATACTTGGTAACTATATCCTTCATAGGAAGGGAAACCAGTTTCAAGCTGCACTTTCTATTTACTGAAGTAGAAAACCAAGGGCGAATAGAGCTAGAGGTTAACCTATCATCTGCTAACCTAGCAGGAGTCACATGTTTCTACTCTTTCCTTTGATCTTCTATTGATAAAGAGGTATACTCATTTATTTCTATATCTAAAAAACTTGAATCTTGAGCTCACATCTAGCTATAGGATTGAGATGTGGTTCTTGACCTCATTCAAGGTGCAGTAGGATGATCATGATGTGTTTTGGTGGGAAGTTCACTTGAACTCACCTTCTTTTTAGATAGATAAGTGTCACTTTCATCATTAATCAAAATAAAGGCATTAGAGGGTTTGGGTGATAACTAAACTGAGATGGGACTTTTATCAGTTCTTTTTTGTTTTACTACTTTTACTCTTCTCTACCTCTTCTCCTCTAACTAGTTATCTATGTATCTTAAGATGGACCTTTCCCTAAGTTTTATGTCATCATCATCTTCTTTAGTCTAATCAATCTTGGGTGGAACTACCTTGTTTAAAATTTCATAACTAGGTTTGATGATGTTACAGGCATATTCATTTAGGCCTTTATTGTTGAGTTTCAACTACAAATATTTTATCTGAGGTATTACCAGTCTTGAGTGATCTCTCCTTTCTATCTATTTTTCATTGCTACAATATTTCCACAATTCTTAAATGTGAGGAACCATCTCCATCTGATTTTCCAAACTCAGGGTTTGTCTTGCAAAACCTTTACTATCAAAACCTCTTATTTTCCTGTCAAATTGCATATACAAATTCTATAAATCACTCTAAGCCACTGAGATGTCAATCGTGCTCTTACAATTCAGAGCTCCAAGTTTAACAAGATAAATAGAATCCCATTTCTCTTTAGGAAGATTATTTTTAATCACCTACTCAAATCCTCATCAAATCCACCTACCCTTACATATGTGAACCTTGGGAATTGAATATAAAAGTTACCATACTTCTAAACTAATTTTTGTGCACCTAGTGAGATCCTCTCTCATAGAATTCTAGCCAATTCATAGCATAATTTTCCCAAAAATACTTGGTGAACACTATGAAAATTCTCTAGTACTCTATCTCTTCACAATAAGGGGCAGTACTTGTGGATGTTTATATCTTCATCCCATGGTTAATGAGGAATCTCAGCAAGCTCCTCAGTACATGCTAGGTAGTATATTAAATACAAAGACATCTAAAATTCCCTCTTGATCTTTTTTGTTTGTTTGAGTTGATCAATAATTGAAATAGCAATTATTTTAGCCCAATCTAGATATTTTTGTCCATCTAGAATGATTTCTATGTAATGATACATCCATTCTTAGAAAAGGAGTACTTGAGCTGAACCCTTTGCTCTATGCAATAGGACTACTAGGTAATGAATGTGTGGTTTCATATGGTCTTTTGTTAACAACTTTGGCACCCTAGAACCCCCTTTATAAAATATTTTGGTCCACTTTTGGGCAATATTATTTTGGTTCATGTCAAATCATTCATGAAATTGGGCGTAACATTAAGTTGGGCTAAAACTAGAGAAGACTTTATTTGGCATCTTGAAAACTGACATAATTGTTTGCTTGGTTATGGATAAAATATTTTGACCATAATTTTTCAATATGGACTTAGACTTCACATCATAATAGCTTATACATTGTTGAATCGACTTAGGGTTTTTCAAAGCAGAGGAAATACTCTTGGCATTTACCTATAATTTGTTGAATTAGAGGGAAATCTTATCTTTTACAACCAAACTTTCACAATCTCCTTCTTTTGATAGTAGTAAACCAATATGGCATGTTTTAAAGATACTCGCATACTTATGAAGTAGATAAAATATTTGAGCATTAATTTCGGAGTGCTATTGGAGTCGGGCATACATCAAATATAATACTTTTCTCCCAATACCCTTCAAAAAATTGTCCATGTTGTTATTTATTTCTCTTTGACACCATTACTTCACAGATGCTAGGAATTAGTCTTATTAGTTTGTGTTCCCATCTCAAACCACATTTATAGCCACCAAATTCCCAAGACATGTAGTACAATCATTACGATGACTACTTATCTAGCATGTCACAACACTTGTCATGTCACCTATCAATTCTCTTTTGGGAATACTATGAATTTATTGGAGCCTCTTTGAATTGATTTGAACCAAGGTATGAAGTTATTCATTGTGGTTTGTGGCTATATCATGACTTACAGAAGGATCCCACCTGTAGGTACACATGTTAGTTAAAAATTCCTTATTGAACCTATTTGAACTACTTTTAACTAAGATACAAAGTGTTTCAAAGTGGTTAACTAGTGACTTAAAGCCATGAACACTTGAAGTCAAAAAGACCAATCATATAAAATAGATATAAAGAAGCATGATGGACATCAGGGGAAGTGACCATGAGCATGGGAAACAAACTGAGACTTGTAGGAAATATATTGAGCAAAGATTTTCAAAACAAAACCAAGGTGACTCATATAGATACTACCAATATCCTTATTGTCTTCTTCTTTCTTTTGGCCTACCATATCCTTTTTTTTCTTCCTATCTTTGGTCCGCCAAAACCCATTCATCTCTCAACAAAATTTTTTATTTATCATTTCTCTCATCATTGTGCTTTAGAAATGTAAAGTCCACAATATCTTTTTTGAGATCCATCTCAACTTCATATCCCATGTTCCATTAAAGTGGGTTATAGTAAAAAGACTCTCACATTTGTCTTTAATATAATAAATATTCCCAATAGTTCTAAAAAATTTGGAAACCCTTTTACCAATCTTTTTTTTTACAGCACCAACATAAATTTTTTACATAACTTAATAACCTTTCTGATACATCTGACTAACACTTATTAAATTATGTTTCAAACCTTCAACATAATAAATATCATTAGTTTTATGCTTACCATCAGTTAAAATGGTTTCAACACCTTTTATCTATGCACATCCTTCTCCTTTAAATTTGATTACTTGACCATCATATTCTTCAAATATGATAAATCTTCTATTGGCTCCTATCATATGATTTGAAAATAAAAAATCTATAATCCATGCATCTACAATAAGTTTAACATGAAATGTAGTCTACTTTTTCTGTTGTGAAATAACTAGAAAAAGAGATTCCTTAAATTACTTCATTATTATCATCATCTTCAAAAAGGTATTCTTCCATGAAACATAAGCTCTTTTTACCCCTTCCTTTTAAATTTATTTATTCTTTGAAATCACCTTTATTTTGATAGCCTTTTCTATAATCAACTTTGGATTCACTATGATATTCTTTATACTCACAATCATTAGAAAAATTTCCTATCCATCCACAATTAGAGAACTTAATAAGAAAGTTACCTTTGTATCTATCGATGCATCACTTTAATTTTTATCATGTTTATGCTTCATTTTTGTAGGATTAATAGTATTGATATGTGTAACTCTCTATCAATTACAACTGAATTATAATTATGGAGTTACCAAACAACATATATCTCTTGTATAAAGTGATGTTAATTTAGTGAATAATACAATAAAAATATCATATTCTCATCTCTAACATTTGGTATCAATCATTAAAATATTTGGGCATGGTGTTGAGAATGATAGGAATGTGTTAAAAGATGGGTCACTTATATTTCATTGAAGAAGCATAGATTTTGATTCATAATTTCAGTGGAGTAGTATTGATGAGAATAATGTGTAGACAAAATACATTTTTTAATTTGGCTCTTGTGCCTCATGTTTTTTAATCAAAATTCTATAGAGGATTTATCTTGGTCTATGTTAGATTCCCTTGTTTTTCGAGGCTTATGGAGGAGTAAAAATAAAAATTAAATGTGATGGTGGAATGGACATTAAACAAGTTTCTTATAGAGCACTCAAATATATGTTCTGGATGATACAAATTAGATTTTGAAATCTTATCCTTCCTAATGCATCTCAGATAGAATCCTCCAGGAAATTAATGAGGGACTTCATTTCCAAATGTGTATGTAATGGTGAATGTGTGTGAGAAGCTATTGCAGTTTGATAGCTTTGTGGGCAATCCTCTAAGTAGAGATGAAAGACATTTTTAAATAATTTTGTTTGGAACATGGAAAGAAATGTGCCTTTGCATCACTCATTTTGTGCTTGCAAGCTTTATTCATGCATTTGAATTGTCACTTCGTTGTAGTCAAGAACTCAAAGATATAGACATCAAAGAGAAACACAAGCTCTTATTTTATAGGAAATCATGTCTCACTCTATTCTCAACTTTTCATAAGTATCCATATACTCTAGAATTATCCTTTTGAGTTAGTGAATTTACCAAGGAGAAAGGTGATACATTTCAGGAGTTGGCAAATGCTTCTTTGAAATGACTCAACTTTTCCTCTAGTGAAAATATAAAAGTTGTCATTTATTTTAACATCTTTGATAATACCAGGAATTTATCAATATGTCATCTAAAAGAGCCCAACACAATTTAAATAATACACATATATGTGTTTTCATTGATGTCAACATATAACTACTATTTTAGATAGTGTTATTGTGACGTTCAGTGAGTTCTTGGATCATGTATCATATGTGTGTTGAATAAAATTTTTTTTGAATGATATTAATGATTCATTGGATGTCTATAGTTGATTCATTTAAATTCTCAAATATTCTCAAGATGATGTGAGTGAGCTATGGGTTTTAGTGTTGATACTAGTTTTTTGGGTGTTTATTGGTGGCAGTGTGAAAATATTTTGTTTGGTATGGTTCATCTTTGTAATATTTTTCTATGTGGATCTATGGAATTTTTTTGGGATATTGATGTGTATCCTCAACTCAATTGGTTTTTTATTTGGAGGTTTGTAAACTATTTTTCTTCAATGACAGTAGTTACTATTGATGTTTATAGGTTTAGTATGTTTATGTGTATAATTTTATAGATTTGAGTTGATGTGGATATTGCTCAGGTTATTCATTCTCTAGTGGAGATTTACAGATCGTGCTCCTATTATATTATTGTTTTTCATTGATCATAGTTATCACATTTGGATCTTTTTAGTTGGTGATTTCATGTTCTTCATGTTCTTGGATGACTTAGTAATGTAGCATGTTTCAAGAGTTCAAGGCATGAGTTTTTTATGCTCATCATGTTCATGGATGAATATCTAGGACAAAGTAATGTCATCTTTGATTTGCATTAAATATGTGTAATTAAGTTATTGTATGTTTAATATTTAGGTGGCGATAGTTTGGTTGACCTTTTTTATTTCTTTGGGGATGATCACATGTATAAATGCAATTTTATTATGAGATAGTGTGTGAATGTTTGGATTATGTGGATGTGAATGTGTTGAAGGTATACATCATGAGAAGACATAGATTTTGTGTTGAAAAGAAAATTGTATTTTTTCTTCAGTGGAGATGACTTAGGCATTTTGAAGATGATATTGTCTAGTTCATGATATGTGGGTGGCTATAATCTAAATTGTTGTGATGTTATGAGAATTCCATTTTGTATTTGAGTATTGAGCTCTAGGAAATGTTCCTAAATTCATGTACATTTAAATTCTAATACTCCTAGCATGGTATAGCTCTTCTAGTGGAGCACATCATCTTGTGGGTTCATCCCCATCGTGTTTTTTTCCCTTGAATGGGTTTTCATGAAAAAATCTTGGTTTTGTGTGTTCTTGTTGTATTATGGACTTGGGCTTCATTTTTTATTTATTAAATCTGGAGGTTAAGGTTATATTTTTTTTTTAGTATTACAAGGCACTGAGAAGGAGGAAGGGGGTGAATCAGTGCATCCACATGTCTCAAACTTTTAAAAAAATTATTCCACAAGATCTAACATATAAATTATAATATAACATCGAAGCATAAAAAATAAAACATTTACACAATGAACTCAAAACACAAGATTTTTCCTATGGAAATCCTTGTTAGAGGATTTATAATTCAGATCATGTTAGAGATCTTTCTCACTCTATTAGCAGTGACCTTGTTAGCTGATTTTACCTACAAACCTATTAGTGCTTGCTCCGAGATAGACCCAAGAATAAATGATCTAATTATGACACTTCAGGTCTAATAGATCCACTTTTTTTTTATCACAATTCCACCTAAACATCCAAACATCATTTCTACATATTTAAATGACCATAACCACCTATCACATCATCACACTAACCCTAAAACTCAATTTCAACCTTCTTTTATAAAACACTTTTTCCAAGTCCACCTTTTGTGAAAAAACATTTTACCCAATGATATAAAAATCAAATCAAATCATGCCAAAATGTATTGTCAACACAATAATGTCAACACAACATTAAAAAAGTTGTAAATAAAAAATCTACTAATTCTAAATGGACCAGTTGGTTGATCTATCCAAACTCACTTTGTTTGTCTCTTGTTCTCACTACTAGAGCCACTTGAATCCAAAAAAAATCATTGTATTCTTCAATCTAAATGATGTAGTCATAGATGTAGTTAAATATGCCTCCATATATGATATCTTCTCAAACATACATCTTAATGCAATTTCCAACTCCAAATGTTGTCACCTACAACTTGCATATTGTCTTCTTTTGAGTTGACTAAAAAATCTTTGTTGATTCTTCAATTTATTCCTTCAAAACCAATGGTAAAGCTGGTCTCTTTCCTTGAATAGATCATATTTCTAGAAATGACAACACCACAATATAATCATATGAGAAGAAATTAGGTCATGTTCATCAAATTCCTATAATCTCCCCCTTTGGCATTGATGGAAACACTTGGAAAGAAAAATTTTCTAAGTGCCAACAATCTGCCCAAACAAACATATAAGTCACATACCTTCCCATGAAAATTACAAGCATTGAATCAAACTATACTAATCTCCCTATACTACTACCCCCTTTGACAACAATTAAAAAAGTGTAACAATGATATGCAAAAAGAATTTTTTTATTAATCTGAATCATAGAGTAGAATATGCCTATTACATTCTATTGAATATATCATTGAAAGTAGTTTTGGAAAATTTCTAATAAATATCCCATGAATTTTGTACATTCTCCATGATGAGTATCTAAGCATGTAACAAAAATGAAATCTCCTCTAATCCCTTAATAGTGCACAAAAGATGGGGTGTTAAGGTTGGTTCTACTTCCTTCACTCTATGTTGTACAATACCCATTTATGGGATTAGTAAGATTCATAAATCCATCAAACATCCAATCCTTATGTCTTATTCTTCCATGTAAGTCTTGAGCCTTTAGTTTATCTTTTGAACTTCAACTCCAAAAGAAGTCGCATTCCCATGAAAAGGATCATAATTCAGAGATAACAATTGCAACTACTTTTTAGATTCTCTCTTTTTCCTTTTAGTTTCCTTAAAGACGTGAAAAAAATCACAAATAGACTTTAGACTCTTATCAACTTCTTGTAGTGCATCCTTCACCTAGTTCACAACCAATTTCAAAGTGTTCTTGTCTTTGACAATGCATTGTACTATCTTTTATAATCTCTTCTTTACATATTTAAATTCATCTCTTCACCACTGGAAGTAACTAAATGTGTCAATTTATTGATTGGAGTGGCCTTGTCATAATATGTAACTTCAAGGATTAATCATAAAATATATCTCTTTCCATTAGAACTACTTTTGCATCTTGATTTGGATTATCCTATTTGGATTTAGACTTGATTTCCATAAAAAAGTTAATCATTCCTTTGGGGCTCATAGTGCTCAAGTCTTTATATCCCTTTATTGGTATATCATCTTCATTAATAAATACTATTGCTTTATCTTTCTTCTTCTCAATTTCCTGTACTTCTTTCTCTAGTTGTTCCTAGTTAGTTGCACCTAAGTTCTCCATTCTTGGTACATGTTTTTTCTGATCATCTATAGGTGTCTTTAGTATTGCATCACTAGTTATATTATGATCTTTTCCCATATTTACTAGATCTTCTTCCTTTTGTAACTTATGTACATCTTATTTCTCATGTAATTCATGTTGATCTTGTGTATCCATGTGCTCATCATGTATGTCCATGGAGGGATATCACTTGTATTGTCCATCTCATCTTTGATTTCCTCAAGTGTGATCTTCACACTATCAATAGTAAATCCATCATCAGTTTGAGTCACCATTAGATTACCTTATTTTTATTTTTGCTGGTACATCATCACTTTTATCTCCTCTATTTCAACCTGACTTCTTTGGTGTCAACAGCTAAAATATTTTGTAACTCTTTCTTTTTAAAAAAAAAATAAAGGTCTTAAGTTTTCAAACATATCCTTTTTTTATTCGTTAGATGAGTTGGGTAATAGGATTTCTAGAACATACTTTACTATGTCCTTATCGTGTATAACTACTTCCTTTCATCTTGCTTCTATCTTATCATATAAGGCATTATGATTTTGTCATTGCAGTTGGATTACAAATTGACTTACCTTATGCATGCTTGCAATTATAGCATCTTCAAATTTTCTATGACCTTCCTCATCAAGTAAGTGATAGTACTTATTAACTCAAACAAGTATCCCATATTCTCTAACATTTTGAATAATTTAACAGAAAAAATTTGGCTTACAAAATGTAGACTTAATAGTTTTAGTAGTGGGGAAACCTAGGTTATGTGCAAGATAATGGTATGCCAAAAAGTGGTGATGTGAAAAAGAAGTCTTGATTGATAAACTCTTTGAAAAACAACTATAAATTTTAAACAATATAAGATTTTTAAAATTTGAAATATACATCACATTCTACGCTTGACCTAATACAATAATAATAAGAAATTCTTTCAATTTGATGAAGTTCAGACTAAGTTAAGGTGGTCAGACACGAGGTTTTTAATATTTGGGAAAATTTGTAGTAGAAAAATCATAATTAATTATTTAGTTGGAAAATAAATACAAAAAATATATATCACATCTAGACATGAGTCAACTACTTTTATCTAGAATCTTATAAAAAATATTATCATTTGATTTTGTTTAATGTGGTCAGACATACACCTACTTGTTATATTTCTATTCCTAATTGATAGACTTATTGAACAATAGCTATAATAGTGAAACTGTATAACATTTTTGAAATCCAAAACATGTGTCACATTCTATGCTTTTCCTACCACAAGAAAAAAAATAAAAATGCAATTTCATAAAGTTTAGACTAGGTTAACGTGGTTAGACACGAGAGTTTTTGTATTCTATAAAAATTGTAGAAGTAAAATCGTAATTAATTATTTGCTTTGAAAAAAATTACAAAAAAATATGTATCATATCAAAACATGAGTCTACTACTTATATCTAGAATCTTGTAAAAAAAAATTATCATTTGATTGTGTTTACAATGGTCAGACATACACCTAGTTCTTATTTTTTTCCTAAAATTTTTGGACTACTACATTGAAATTTAAAATTTTCAACATATAGAATAATTATTTTTCAAAAAAGGCCGAGTATCTTAGAAACTAAATTTGATTTTCTATAGATTCACTTCTTACATTTTTTTTTAATAATATTTACAATTGTTCAAATTTTTATGTCAACTTGCCTAAACTTAATTTTCTAAATTTTCATTGCCACTTAAGGGCCTTGTTTGGCATACCATGATCCTACACATACCCCCTACCACCTTGGATTTCTTTCCTTTTCCCTTGAGTTCCTTTGAATCTTTCTCAAAGTATGTCCCTTCACTCTCTTCATCAACAATTTATGCAAACCTCTTAGCCTCTTCTTTCTTGCTTTTACCAATTAACTTTTCTATACTTTGTCTCTCCTTGACTAGTGTAGTTTTGGGCTTAGTTGTCTTTCCAAATTCCTTTTCAGATGGAGATGATTTGTTCTTCTTCACAAAAAATTGTACTCCTTTCTTGTTGTCTGGTTGAGTTACTATCAGTTGCACCAATAACTTCAACATCATCATCATCTTTTTTTCACCAAATGTGATAGCTTCCTTTTTAGTGTGTTTATCTCTTTCTATCTCAGTCTTTCCTTTTGTGAAATTTTTTTGATTTAAGAATTAATCAACTTCCTCCCTCACCTTTCTTTTAATAATAGGTTCCATTAAATCATTGTGCACTTTAAGTGACTTGTATTGATATGTCCCAAACCTTGGACTCTTGGGATCTATGAGCTAACCTAATAAATTCTCTCCATACATAACTACAATGTCTTAGTCCACCTCATAACCAATAGGCATCACCCATGAGGTACTTGGATGAAATTATTTAATCAAACAAGTGTTTGTATCTACCATGAAGCAAATAGTGTCCATGTTCCTTTCTATAATTTCAGATGGTATCCTTTCTTTTTCATGCATCTTCTTCTAAAATTATTTTAAGTAACCCCATACTTTACCACTAAAATCATTTTTGAAGATTCTAATATTATTGTTGATTTGAATGGAGGCAGGATTACCTATTGACCATGAAATTTCAATTGGATTATGGAGAGGGGCCGGTGACTTAGTAATCCCTAATTCCAAATACCTAAAATACTTTTCTTTGATTAACTTGGTAGTTCCTCAGTTAAACACACTTTACTATTTACTGATAATAGTAAATAAAATTTAACAATAAGTAAATAATTAACAAAAATCATTCACAACATGTAAAACCAATTTTTGATGTAGAAACTCAACTTTGGGAAAAACTACTATGGGAATTGTCACCCACTAAGAAAATACTCTTTTGATGTATGCTTAGTTAAGAGCCAATCTAGTTAAAGATTATAATACACTGTTAGGTGTGACCAAGTCAAGGTATTTACCTTAGATATATAAGGATATTCACCCTATTAGGAGTATCCTTGTTAAAGGGATTCAAACACTCTCTCTAATGTTACTTTTCTAAAATATTTTACAATAAGACCGTTAAGTCTACTCTGTTAAGAGATTTCTTAGTAACAAATACTAGTAAGAAATAGCAAATAAATTGACTTGTAGATTTGAAACTAACTTTGCATAATCAGATCCTTTGTGTGCTCTTCAATCTTGTCTTCAATTCTTCACTTTCCACTAGCTTCATGTAACGCCCCGCCAGGGAACCCAAGAGAAGTTAACCTATAACTTGCTACTAAGTTTGGTGAACATTTTTTTTTTAAAATTTAACATACAAGATACACAATAGTGTGGAAGCAATTACCATTTACTCACATGAACAACATTCAACATAGATTACAAAACTCGAGGGTCCCATGACGTAGAATTACTTAAGAACAAATAAAACAACTAAAGAAGATAACAAAAGATTCCATAACATAAATGATACAATTACAGCTTACATCAATATTACAAATTTCATGGACAACCATGATTACTAATACACTAACATCCACTGCACATGCTGCAGGGTATGTAATAATAAAACTAACATAAAAGTACAATGTCCATATTAGGTATCACATGCGATACTCTAATATAGGACTACAATAAAGAAGCTATGAAAAGAAACCAATAATGAAGAATAATAAAGAACCAAGAAGGCATCCAACTGCAGAGTATCCACAGCACTGGCACCAGGACGTCGAAACTCAAATGGTAAAGAGTCACTACCACCTGACCTCGTGAACCTAAACGGTCCACTCCCACCGTGCTGAGGAGATAACCACAAACCCCAATCGGATGACCAAAACCAAACAAAGATAGAACCACTGAGCAAGGAATCCTGGAAGCTCTCTACTCAAGGTACACAATAATGAAGTGAAAGGTGATACACACTAATCTAGAGGCATAACAGAAAACTTAGAAGATGACTTAAGCTACATGCTATGGGAGTGTCATCACATGTCTAACTACTTGAGTTACCCTGGACTGGTCACTCTGGACCCCGGACCCTCAAGCATTGAGTTACCCTGGACTGGCCACTCTGGGCCCTGGACCCTCAATACAAACCATGTGGGATTAGAATACTCTCTCTCTCTCTCAGATATGAGGAGTTCTAATCATAACCATACTCTATCTTATCTTTTTAATGAACTCTCAAAATTTTAATTACTAAGTTATCACTTAATTACATAACCTACAATAGGTTACCTAGGTACTGACCACTTCGGGTCCCGGCCCCTATTTTAAGCCACTCCCCTAAGATGCACTTAATCAATCCCCCCCCTAGGCTCAAAATCACATAAACATCCAACAGGTATACAATCGGGTAATCCTAGATGTAGTTTCACACATAGAAACCCAAATGATTACACAAATACCAAATACCGATATTAACCAATAAGAGCCCATAAGATTGATTCATAGATGACATTCAGAATAAACACTCACGTAAACATGATACTGAAAACAAGTACAATTGACAAACATTCCCAGCCTCTGTATCCCCCTAGGCTATCTATTGCCCAATATCACACAACGAACATGGAGATGAAACTTGCACTAACAGGACAACATTCATGCTATAAATACTAATACCAATCCATAAACATTAAAGTATCATTATGAGCATAAACTACACAGAAAATAGATCGCATAATAATGATAAAAGAGTCATGACATAACAAGCATATTAATGTCATAATAAAAAGAATATTCTCTGAAGACATTCTAGAAATTCAATAGAAAAATTGCCCAATTTAAGTATATACATAAACATTTAACAACTAGTTACATCTGTAAACAAGAATGTCTCACTAATATAATAATAATATAAAATAATCTAATTTCAAATTTATCCTAAATAATTAAATCTTATTAATTATACTAAGATAAATTATATCACAAATTAATCAATAATTAAACTAAATTATCCTAACAAATTAATTAACTAAAAACTAATTCAACTAAACAAATTAATTTAGTTAAACTATAATTAATTAATCTAGGTAATACAAAAATTAATTTTATTAAAATAAAATTAAAAAAAACCATAATTTAAATGAACTAAACTAATTAAAAGAATATAAATTAACATAACATAATCTAATTTAAAATTAACATAAAAATAAATTTAACATAAATTATAAATTATATTAATAATAAATAACAACTTATTATCAAATTCTAAAAACACATTTAAAAAAAAAAACAAAAAACAAAAGTAAAACATTGGGGAACCCTGCGGGCCCCACCCCAATCTTTCTCCTTACTGCGCACGGCTCCCATGACAGACCTGCGCATGGTACTGCGGCAGGCCTGCCCTGCCGAACGGTACCCTTGGTGGTACCGCCGGTAGCAGGTCACTGCCGTGGGGTACAGGTGGGACCTGTGCCCCAATCAAAAGTTTGCTTTATATATTTTTAAACCCCAAAATATTAATTTTTTTTTAAAACCAATCAATATATAAATTTTTTTTTTGTAATTTGTTTGATAATAATTTCAATTTCACAAAGCATAACTTTTAAATATATAAATATATATATATATATATATATATATATATATATATATATATATATATATATATATATATATATATATATATATATATATATATATTAATATTACTATTTTTATCAAATGGAAATAGGATATTTAACAAAATTAATACATCACAATTTATTTATTTTTACAGAAAATAAATTTTACATTTAAGAATTTCTTTTACCAACAAAATCTTAGATCTATTCTTTTCCCAAAACAACCAGATTACTATATTCATGAAGAATTTTTGCACAGTATTTATTTTTGCACAGTATTTATATTTTGCACAGTATTTATATTTTATACCAAAATTGAATATTTTGTACTAAGATTGGGTTTTTTGTCCTAAATTTGATTTCTCTTAAACCAGAATAAATTTATTTCATTTTCTATAGTCTAACTATTGCCCAGATTTATACTTTTTTTTTAATTTGTAGGAAAACAACAAACAATCATTCAAGGAAATTTTGCCGGAGTAACACTACAATGCCAAGTAATGATAAAATACAGAAAACAACTACACTAGGGTTTTAGAATACCCAATTCCATTATAAACGAAGATCTATCAAAATTGAAAGCATAGATCATTATAAATCACAGAAAGGTAAACATATGTAGAAGTAAATCTAATAAACAAATCCAAGCCTACCTCAGATCCAATGCCAGATACGGAATAAAAGAATGGAAACCCTTGCAGATCTAAGAACCAAATTCTCCCCAAATTCAAACACAACCTGTAGATCTGAAAACTAATTTGCAACCAGGTGTCCCATCCAGAAGCATGGAGAGATTCAATTCAACAAGCAGCCACAACATTCCACAATTCTTCAAGATGTCCAACACACAAGCCTTCTCCAAAATTCCTCTCCAAAACCTGTCTCCCCAAAAATGAAAGCAAAATTCCCCTAATAGGAATTCAATTCCAACATCCAAGCAATCACAGAAGACAACTCAACAGATAACTCTGGGTTCAACTCAAATCAGAAAAGTGACTCATAAGACAACTCCTAATTCAACTCAAACTCCAAAATTGAAAGAAATTACAATTAATTAATTAAAAAATATTTTTAAATGCACAACTCCACTTTGACTTTCTAAAACTAGTTGTTATCTTTTTGAGAACAATTCCCTTTTCTAATTTGCACATGTTTTAATTTAAATTCAATTATTAAATAAATTAAATAATCAATGCATCACAAATTCATGCAATTAATTATTTAATTACTTAATAATATAAACAAGCATAATTCTAAATATATTCTATTTGAGCACATGTTAATAATTAAAACCTAGATTAAATAAATTAAATATTTAATACATCCTAAAGCATGCATTAAAATATTCAATTATTAAATTATACATTCAAACATAATTAAATCCAACTTCAATTAAATAATCAATTAATTCCATTTAATCAAATAATTGACTTTGGACAATATTCTAAATTGCACATAGGAAAATAATTAAATCATTAATTTCAACTATAATCCTAACATAAATAAACACATAAAATCACCTGAATAATCATAAATCCATTGAATCAAGCACAATCAAATTCAAGCACAATAAACCAAGCAAACTGAAAACACATGCACAGACTCAAGAATGGGATCCACGAATTCATACCAACCAGGTGAATTCGGGTAAGGTAGTCATACTGGTATTTGTCCAATTCTAGGACAATTGGCTAGGGTTAGGGTTTGGGTCTGTGAATTATCTCCCCTCTTTACCATTGAGACGGATGTTTGTGGGCACGCTCACTCCTGCCAATTCAGGGAAGACGATGCCCTGTACCTGCGAACCTGTCATCAGAAGACAAAGCATGTACATATAATATATAACAAACAATGATAGGGTACGGTCAGACGTGTGGATCTCGACTATGCGAGTAACTACGCCTCCGTCCTCTACCACACAAGCACGTCAAATAGTTACAGACACATAATCACCATACACATGCAAGTATGGGGTAAGGACATCGTATTCAATATAAAACATGTAATCTAACATCATGAAGCATCATCATCTAATCTATGCAGACACTTGATAAACATATAATAATAATCCACATCATCATGAATGAAACAATAATCGATCACATCGAAAGTGACCTAAAAGAATTCGGTCAAACATCTGAAACATAAAGCAAACTAAAAAGCATCCTACGGGTGGGTATTACACTTCAACACTTCATCGGATCCTATTTTCCCACTCATAATCTCTTTGTTCCTTCTTCATTGCTTCAATAGGTGACTCTTCTTTCCTTCAATTTTCCAACCATTTTTTCATAAAAATCCATGCTTTATATAGATAATTTTTCCTCTTAATCTCATCTATTACATTTTACCTTAATCAATCTTAACAGTCAGATTCATTATACCTTGAATCTATATTTCTGTAACACATTTCCTTTTAACCTCAAAACATGAAATTTTCTACAAACTTGTTCCTTAATTTTTTTCCATTTATAGATGTTGTCATAGATCTTCTTCTCAAATTTTCATAACCATAGATCACTTTAACAAATTTTCCTTATCAATATGATCATCCACATCATCATAAGTAATCATTAAATGTCGATTCAATCCTTATTTAATATATGTTCCTTGATTGGTGTCCTTCATCAGTATTTTAGTTAACTTCCCTCAGTTCCTAAAACTTTCTATTTTGTTTGTTGACTTCGGTTCCTCTCTCTTTACCGAGTGACCTTCCTATTACATTTTATCTTACCAAGTGACTTTTCCTTCTCGATGGCCAAAAACAATTTCTTACTGAGTTGTCAAATCTTCATTACCATGTTCTATCGACTTAACATAATCATATGTTCAGAAGAAAATACTTATGTCAACATAATATTAACAATTTTTGGTTTGTATCAGTTGCCCATTTAACTTATTCATCTTTATAACATCTCATTTCTTATTCTCCTTAACTCATTTAACTTATATCATCACCGAAGATATGGCAACATAATATAAACTAGATATTAATGCTCGACATCAATGAAAAGACAATAACTGATATAAGTTTACTACTCTCTTGAATTCTCATTATCTTGGTTGGTCTTCATCATCTGATAATCAATCTTCAACATTACTATCATTTATAGTAACAATCTTGCCATTTATAATTGATGACAATACCAACAACAATAATAATATTTAGTGTTCAATTGATGATGGTACAATTCACTGCCATTCATATACTATACTTCTTCTGAATAATAACTTCTTCTCTTCTTGATCTTCCTTTTGTAATCTTATGTACTATTCCTAATTTCATCTTCCTTATTCTCCCTTTACTAGATCATCCTTTCTCTCTGCAACGTTTTCCTTCTTTGTATTCATAGAAACATTCTCCTTCTAGACTTCTCCCTACAATAATGTCATTCAACTCCATCTGAGTAATCATCAATAGTAATGACAATCTCCCTTTATAATAATGGTATTCATCTCCCTCTTCAATCATGTGTTCATATCCCTCTTTAATAAACTTCTTTCTAAATCAATTGAGTTATACATCTCCCTTTTTCACCATAAGTTCATCTCCCACTTTACAACAATGCTAAAGAAACATAAAATTTTCAAATTATACCTCAATCGTATAGATTTCCCATTATAGACATAAACATCCTTAACACCTTCAGGATTTACCTAAAGAGTGAATACTACATTTGACTCACAAAAGAGACATTCTAATGAGTTCTTAAATTGATGAAGCATGTATCTTTCCTTGGTGCACATTGGATAGGGGAAAAACCCTTAACTTGCCTTAGAGATACTCAAAAGCATCCTTTGTTGGTGGTTTGGTAAATATCTCAGCTATCTATTCCTTAAAATGATGAACTACAATTGATTAAACACCGAGATAACTTGAAGATTAGTGATGAGAGAGATCACCAAGTGATAGAAGAAAGGTTTGAGATATAATTGAATTAGTCAATATGTTGTCATTGATGTCAACTAGTTTAACAATATTTATCATGTTAGTTGAAAACATCTAAACATCTGTAAGAGGAGAAAAGGATGAGGAACATAGATATCTACATAGAGAAAGATGGACAAGATAGATGAGGATAAGGAACACTTTTGGTAACTATTTGATGAGTCTATGAGTTCATATTATTGACTTGATTATGTTCCAATAATCTATTATGAAGAACAAACTTGAAATGTACAAAGCAGTGTGGTCGGTAAATGAAGACTACAATATACGCCAAGAAGTGTAGTGTATACCGAGTGATAGTGATAACCAAGCTAGTGTTCACCGACGCATTTTTTTGTTAACCAAGGATGGATACAAACATTAAGTGCATAGTTTAGCTGACTGAAGTTTGATGAGATGGAATCTCAAAATCAGAGTTGAAGATAAAGAAAGTTATGGATGCAGGAGCATCCTAGGTGTAAGAGCAATCTTGCATCACCCAAAAATATTTCTAGTTTCTTTTCAATAAGGGCTATCTTGTGTAGAGCTGCTATTTCTAGAAAGTTAATATTTTTAGTAATTTTTTTGTTCATGCTCAAAATCATTTGTTTTCCTCCCTAGAGGATCATTTTGGTCATATCAGCCTACTAGTAAAGTTTCATTGCTAGATCAAGTGTAGTTTTGAAGATATTGAAAATTTTTGGTATTGGCAGCAGGGTACAGAAACTTTGAACTCAATTTTCAAGGCTTTAGAGGCCCTGAATGAGGTAAAAAATTTAGTTGAATGAAGCTTCCTTGATTTAGGTGTCATAGAGCACTTCACCCCCTTTCCAAAATGAGGTCATAATAGTCAATCAAGTCAACGAGTAATGACTTATGGTCTCCGAAAGTTGGGCCACCTGAAATGGCAGAAAATAATTTTCCTTCAAAAAAATTTTTGGGGTTTCAAAAGTTGTTTTGAGCCAACTCTAATGTAATAAAATGAAAAATAAAATAATTCTAAGTCTGGTCAGCATTATTGGCTAAAATTCTGGAACCTTCCCAGGTGGTGAAAATTGCCTATATAAGGAAGGTTGTAATATTGTCTTATGCAGTTTAGAGTAGTTATGGGTAGTAGATTTGGGTATTGATTCGAGGCTTTTTCCTATAGAATATTGTAAGGAAAAATTCCCATGTGGCTTTTCTTATTGTAATTTTGAAATTTGTAATTCCACATTTGTGGAGATAATAAGAAACCCATTTTCTATTCTTACAAATTGTTGTTGTTTCTCTATTTCTGTTATGTGTTTGTGGTATTAAGGCGAGAACCCTTCATCAAGTGGTATCAGAGCCAGGTTTCTGAGTGTGTAAATAGATTGACGACTCTGAGGTAGTTTACACCAGGACCATGGTTAGGGTTTCAACAAGTTTGTAAGAAAATCACCAACTATGAGGTAGTTTGCACCAGGACACTGGTTAGGGTTTCAGTGAGAAGCATGAAAATGCCTCCACGAAGGGAACATGGCTGAAGAGCTAGTGTTGTGAGACCTGAGGTTAGAGAGCTCCACAGACAAGTGCGATCATTACAAGAAGAGATTCATAGAGGAATAATCTTAATGTTAGAGCTGAGAGCGAGGATGAAGCTAAAGAAGAAGACAATTTTGATTAGGAAGGAGAAGTCAAAATTTTGAATTGAGAACAAGAAAGACTTTTCTAGGCCGTTTCCAAGATTGGGAAAAGACCTAAGACTGAGGTTCCTATATTTTTGAGGAAATCTTAACTTAGAAGAATTGATCGACTGGATCAATGAATGTGAAGAATATTTTGAGTATAAAGATATTGAGGATCCTGATAGGGTAAAATATGTGAAGGCTAGTCTGAAAGGTCATGCAAAATCTGGTGGCAAAAGATTCAATTGGAGTGAAATAGAAGAGGAAAGGATAAAATCACAAGATGGGATCGAATGGTGGATAAATTGAAGTGACAGTTTATTCCTATTGATTATGAGCTTGACCTACTAAAGAAAATACAAAGCTTGAAGCAAGCAGGAAGATATTCAGGAGCATCCATAGGAGTTCTATCAAATCCTCATCACAATAGGTCATGTAGAAGTTGACAAGGAGAAAGTTGCCCATTACCTTAATGGGTTAGGCCAAGTATTCAGGAAGAGATGAATCTGGTTCGACTGAATAGTATTGAAGAGGCATACGAGTTTGCCCTAAAAGTAGAGGAAAAGATGAACAAGAAATTTGAGAGAAGACAAAATGCAAGAGGTTGTGGTGGAATATCTGGTGGATGGTCATTTGGAGGCTAAAATGAAGATCTAAAAAAGAAACATGAGGCCAGTAGCAGATAGAATCAGAGAGGAAATAATTGCAATCATTTCTAGGATCAAAGTAATAGATATCTGAGAGGAAGAGGAAGAGGACAAGGATCTGGAAGAGGAGGTTTCCGTGGAACATGTTTTCACTATGGAGAAGGTCATAGGGAATTTGAATGTCCCCAATGCCAAGGAAGGATAGATAGGAGAAATGAAGGCCAGGCCAGAGTTGCACATGTAGATGAAGATGCTAGATTGTCACATTTTGAAGATGTTGAAAGAGGAGAAACTCTAATTAACAGAAGAGTCTTTTTGAGTAGTGAGAGCCTGTTTCACACCAAGTGCAAGTGTGAATGTAATTATTGTGATGTGATTATTGATAGTGGAAACACTGATAATTTGGTGTCAAAAGAGATGGTGACAAAGTTGAAGCTCATGAGGTAGAAACACCCACATCCATATCAGATTGCCTGGGTATAAGATGACCACAAGGTCATGGTCAGTGAATAGTGTCTAGTGAAGTTCAAGATTAGTGGGTACCACGATGAGGTACTATGTGATATCATCTCTATGGATTCATGTCATATGTTTTTGGGTAGACCTTGGTAGTTGGATAGGTGTGTCGTACATGATGGTCATACGAATACCTATTCCTTGACAAAGGAGGGAGTGCGAGATAAGCTAAAGCCATTGAAGGAAATAGAAGAAAAGGTATGTGGTAATACAAGAATAACTTTTGTTGATGGAAGAAAGTTGCTAGCTGGTATGAGGCATGAGCATATGTATTTTTATTTAATTCCAAAAGTTGGTAAAGAGGAAGTAGAAGATGTACCTGTAGAAGTTGTAGGTTTTCTAAATGAGTTTCAAGATATTTTATCTGATAATGTGCCTGATGGATTACCACCAGTAAGGAAGATCAGTCATTAGATGGACTTGATTCTAGGAGTCAGTTTCCCAAATAAGGGAGCACATGGAATGACACCTACAGAAAGTGAAGAGTTGAACAGGAAAGTGCAAGAATTGTTGCAGAAGGGGTTGATTCAAGAGAGTCTAAGTCCCTGTGTTGTACCTATAGTATTAGAACCAAAGAAAAATGGTGAATGAAGGATGTGTACAGATTGTAGAACTATAAACAAGATCACAATCAAGTATAAGTTTCCATTGCCATGAATGAATGACATTATGGACTGTTTGAGTGGAGCTATGTATTTCTCCAAGATAGATCTAAAGAGTAGATATCATTAGATTCAGATTAGATAAGGAGATGAATGGAAGACTACCTTTAAGACAAGGGAAGGACTGTATGAGTGGTTAGTCATGCCTTTTGGGCTAGCCAATGCACTGAGCACTTTCATGCAGCTCATGAATGAGGTTCTAAAGAAATTTATGGGTAAGTTTGTCATTGTTTACCTAGATGATATTATGATCTTTATTAAGACATTGGAGGAACATATTATACATATTCGTATGGTATTTGAGAAGTTAAGGGAAGAGAAATTGTTGATTAATTTGAAGAAGTGCAATTTTGTGTAGAAAGAATTAGTGTATCTAGGATTTGTAATTTCAGTAGAAGGTCTAAAAATGGACCCAGAAAAAGTATAGGCTATCCTTGAATGGCCTACTCTGAGGAGTGCTACTAAGGTAAGATCTTTTCATGGGTTGGCTAGCTTTTACAAAAAAATTATCAAAAATATTAGCACTATTTGTGGACCCTTGAATGAAACAATGAGAGGGGATAGAAAAGAGTTTAAGTGGACTAATGGGGTAGATAAGAGTTTTAAACTGTTGAAACAAAAATTTATAGAACAACCTGTTTTAGCACTTCCAAATTTTAATAAGGTGTTCCAAGTAGACTGTGATGCTAGTGGTACTATAGTAGGAGTTGTTATGAGCCAACAAGGTAAAAGTGTTGCTTATTTCAATTAAAAGTTTAATGATGCCAAGAGGAAATATTCTATTTATGATCAGAAATTTTATGCTATAGTTTAGACATTGAAGAAGTGGAGACACTATCTGCTTCCTAAGGAGTTTGTTTTGTATACTAATCATCAAGCTTCATAATATTTGAATAGTCAAGGAAGGTTGAATCAAAGGCATTTGAAATGGGTTGAGTTTTTGAAGAGTTATACATTTGTTTTGAAACATAGAAGTGAAAAGTCTAATAGGGTTGCATATGCACTTAGCTGAAGGCAACTATTAATGATAGAGATGTAGGTTGAGGTGTTTGGGTTCAATGAACTCAAGAATTTGTATCCAGAGGATCCTGATTTTGGAGAAGCTTGGAAAGCTTGTAAAAAACCCATTACTCTAGATAGAATGAAGTGGTTGGATTTCATCATCTAGGATAGTATGGTATTCAGAAGTAGCTAGTTGTACATTCCATGAAATTGTATGAGGGAGAATCTCATAAAGGAGAAGTATAGCAGAGGATTGGCTGGACATTTTGGTCATGATAAAACCCTTGCCTTGGTTAGTGAGAATTATTATTGGCCATAGTTGCAGCAAGATGTCAAGAAGTTTGTACAGAGTTGTAGAGTATGTCAGATGGTGAAAGGAGTGAAGAAGAATACAGGGTTGTACTAGCCATTACCTGTACCAGAGAAGCCTTGGGAGGATATAAGTTTGGACTTTGTTCTTGGTTTACTGAAGACTCGGTAGGGATATGATTCAATTTTTGTGGTAGTTGACAGATTTTCAAAGATGGCATATTTCATTCCCTACAAGAAGACTAATGATGTTGTTCATGTAGCAGAATTGTTTTTCAAAGAAGTGGTGAAACTACATGGTTTTCCAAAGAGTATACTTTTAGATCAAGACAATAAGTTTGTTGCATATTCTTGGCGCACATTGTGGAAGAAGCTAAAGATAGGTTTGAAGTTCAGTTCTTCACATCATGCATAGATTGATGGTCAAACAAAAGTGGTGAATAGGAGTTTGGAAAATTTGCAGAGATGTTTCATTTGAGATAAGCCAACAGGATGGGATTTGATTTTATCATAGGTAGAATTTGCAAATAATAATTCTGTCAATAGGAGCATTGGTAAATCACCATTCCAAATTGTATATGGAAATAGTCCCAGAAATGCATCAAAGTTAAGGAAGATAGATAAAGGAGAAATAAGTAGTGTTGAAGCTGAGGATTTTGTAGAACATTTGAAGAACATCCATGAGGAGGTGAGAAAGCATATTACCAAAATAAATGCATAGTATAAGGCTTAGGCACCTGAGAAAAGGAGGCATAAGGAATTTTAGGTTGGAGATGATGTCATGGTTTATTCATGGAAGGAAAGATTTCTAGTTGCTATGTAGTGCCCACTCGTAGGATGTTTTTTTAGTTTGTTTCATGTTTCAGATGTTTGACCGAATTCTTTTAGGTCACTTTTCATGTGATCGATTATTGTTTCATTAATGATGATTATGGATTATTATCATATGTTTAGCATGTAGCCTAAGTCATCTCCTGAGTTCGGTTTATGCCTCTGGATTAGTGTGTTGGACATTTCACCTTATTGATGTATACCTTGAGTAGAGAACTTTCAGGATTCCTTGCTCAGTGGTTTTATCCTTGTTTGGTTTTGGTCATCCGATTGGGGTTTGTGGTTATCTCCTCAACATGGTGGGGTAGAACTTTGTGGTTCTATATAGATGGGTGGTAGTGATTCTTTCCCATTTAAGATTCAACGTCCTGGTGTCGGTGCTGTTGATACTTCTACAGTTGGATGCTTTCATGGTTCTTCATTGATTCTTCTTTATTGGATTATTTTCATACCTTCATTTATATAGTCCTATATTAGTGTATCGCATGTGATACCTAATATGGACATTGTACTTTTCTAGTTAGATTTATTATTACATACCCTACGGCTTGTGCAGTGGATGTCAGCTAATTAGTTATCATGGATGTCCATGAGGTTTGTAATTATTGATGTAAGTTGTAATTGTATCTTTTATGTTATGGAATCTTTTTTCATCTTACTTTAGTTGTTTTATTTGTTCTTAAGTAATTCTACGTCATGGAACCCTCAGGATTTGTAATCTATTTTGGATGTTGGTTTAATGTGAGTTAATGGTAATTGCTTCCGCACTGTTCTGTATCATGTATGCAAACTTTTTTTAAAAAAAATGTTCACCAAACTTAGTAGCAAGTTATAGGTTATTCTATCCTGGGTTCCCTGGCAGGGCGTTACATTTGGTATCAGAGCGGAGTTTCTACACTAGGAACTCTGGGTATGTACGCCTATTAGGTTTTGTGTGGTCTAAACTTGAAACTAAAAGTAGACATAAAACATTTTTTTTGCAAACCATTACTTTGTGATTATGTTTTCTTTTCAATGCAGTGAGTTT